>LPNX010503378.1:7098-49521 GCA_001517045.1 Pseudotsuga menziesii | reverse complement strand
TTTTAGTGGGATTTTCAGGGAAATATGGTAGGCAAATGGACAAATGAGCCATGTAGTGAGGTAGATGAGGTAGTTAACCATTTTTGGGTGTTAACAGTCACCCTTTTACAATTTATTTTGTCCAAAGAAATGAGGAAAGAGGCAAAACCTCAAGGGGAAAATCCTCCCTCAAGAAAGGACATGAAAAGCAATACCAAAAATGTTGAACTGCTAGTGTTGCTGCTGCTCCAAACTAAATGCTGATGTCTGGAGGAATATTCTTCTTGGGAAGAAGATAAATCTACTCACCTGGATCAAGGATAGCTCCAGGATGGAAACTGGGACCATGTAGAACAACTGAAATCCAATGATGTGAAGGCAATACTAAAGGATCTTGAGACTTGTAATCAGCTCCAAGATGATGATATGACTTGAACTTCGAACCAGTAGAGATGAAATGAGCTCTAGATAGGTGAAATAATTGTCCAATTGAATGTATCATGTCTCCATCTTCATTTACACAGAGAGGATGTGTGCAAGTGATCATGTAGGAACATAGAGAAGGCATGGGATCAAAAAGTGTGAATGCATGGGCTCCATGGGTTGATCTAGATTCCAAAGAATCCAAGAGATCACAAATAAGCACAACAGTAGACTCATGGGAATATACTGGTAAAGAATCCTCTATGGTAGAAGTATGAGAGGAGGAAAGATAGTGATGTTCAAAATCTCCAAGGAGGCTCTGAGAATGAGTGCCAAGAACAAAGGAGGAGCTGCAAAATCACATGGGATCAAGTATGGTAAGTGGAAAAACACTTGAAGGACTTGATTTGGCTAAGCAAACATCCTGGAAATCACTGGGTTTTGCACCATCAAGAAGAGAGGCATGCACAAAGTGTGAGAGGTCTGGCATATGGATCTCAGAATCCATGATAGAAGACATAGAGAACATTGAATGTGTGAGTGAATCATCAATAGAAATAGCATCTCCATTAGTCACTTATTTTTCATCAACAACACCATAAGAAGATGAATCAATATCTTCTACTTCAAGAGACACAGAAAAATATGGCTCTTCAATATTTGCTTCTTGATTGAAAGAGGAAGAATTCGAATCAAAGAGAGTAGTAGCAACAGAAACTATATGAGAAACTTCTTCTTCATGATCAACTTCATCAGAGACTGTAGAGGATGAGACATCTTGAGAAAGAGAAATCATTGAGGAGCTAGAGGAACTCTCCACATAGCTAGAATGATCCTCATTGTCCTTTCCCAAAACTCTATCCAATGTTGTCCAGAGATCCTTTGGGTAATCAATAGAATCAATAAGGTAGTGCATGCATGGAGAGATAGCTAGACAAATAGCTCCAATTGCTCTGTCACAGTCATTCAACCAGTCACTTGGCTCTTCATAAGACTCTTCACCAGCTCCAATAGATATCTCATAGAGACCTTGTCTCTTTAGATATGAAATCATATTCATTTTCCACTCTGAATATCTTGTGAATGGAGAAAGAAGAGGAACTAATACTCTTGAATCCATTCAAAGTTGAACCTGCAAAATAAACCTACAAATATGAAAAAGGAGGATTAATTAATGAACTCTCAAAGATCTGATATCATGTAGAGATTTGATATCCTCAGCTCTAATACCATGTAGAACTTGAACTTTGAGAACCTTAGCTCTGATACCATGTAGAAATTCTAAAGCATTGATGGCATAAGGAATTTCATAAACAGGCTAAGGATCTAGGCACACAATTAACCTCACAGAGAATTGTAGAGAATTAGCATAAGGAGAGAAGAAGAAGAATTAATGAACACACATTAATGAATGATCAATAAATGATAATTGATATTATTACATAGATAATACATCCTTATAAAGGAAAAAGGAGTTGCATGAAGACAACTAAAGCTAGCTCATAAAGTAGGCTTACTAATTATGATAAACCCCATAGTTGACTAAAGCACTTTCCCAATCTACCAAGCACCTCACGAATTAGAAATAGCATGTGTGAGTGATGATGAGTGAAGGAAAGACTTGCTAATCCTAGAATATGGAGAGAAAATAAGGGAGGATGGGTTGGCAACAAAAGCTGTCAGTTTCGTAGTTGACTAGCTTTACCTTATCCATAGAAAAGCAGGATAAAGCAGAATAAATCAGATTTTGCTGTAAAGCATAGTTACCAATTCTGGATGGCCATAAAGTGGTCAAGATCAACCCAGAATCAGAAATAAATCATTCCTAGGATATAGATGGCAACTGTTGACTCTAAGGTGCAAGTGGATGCCAACTATCTAAGCTAGTGGGTAGGAAATTAATCAAATAATGATTAATTATTTTATGAGTGGGTTTATTATATTCCAACATACATACACATGATACAACATATATGGAAAAGAGAAAACATTCTTTATCAACAATAATTGGAAATAATACAACCTTGGTGCCTTGGTGTTGAGAGTCCCATCCAATAGCCCTTTTGCCTCTAGATTCACCTTGCCTCTAAAGATTCAAGAATTATTTTGGTAGAGTGTGGGTATGCAACACAATTATTCCTCCTTTTTCTCATGGGGGATGAGCTAGTATTTAAAGGAATGGGAGGATAAGTATGGTTGAGCATCTCATGGGTGAGGTGGATATAAGAACCTAAAGGGGAGGATATCAAGCTCTAGCTAGTCCTAAACCATAGGGATGAGGCTCTGTTGATAGGAAAAATGCACCTCTTGCGAACAAGATTTGTTCCTCTAGTTTGAATGGTTCTTATCTAGAGAAAATGAGTTACAAAAAAATTGGAAGACTTCCCTAGAATGGGTGGAGATCTGGAATGAGTCTCTTTGATGGAAAGGTGTAGCTATTTCCAGTGGTGATAGCTCTTCATGGATGTACCTGCATAATCACATGTGTTAACACCCTCTATTTTGAACAATTGAGGAAGGATATGATCAAGAAATGATAAAGGCATATATTAAAAGTTGGAAAAAGTTTATTATTCATGAGTCTTTATCAAAATGCACACTTTGATTAATTTATTGCACAATTGGAGGGTGTAAATTTGTGATCGTGCAGATCTACGGTTGCAAATTGATGCGGTGAAAAAAGTTAAATGAGAAAGAAGTTTTGATGGAGAGAGGAATGGGTTAACAAGATAACAATATCGATGGCCAAGAGATAAAGAAAATTAAATCTATGGTCATAAGGTAATCCACGATGTGAAGATGCAAGGTTGAATGAGGAGATAGGTCGGCGGATTGCGTAGAATGTATTTGATCCAACAATTCAAATAAGAGATCTAATATTATCAACAAGTATAGCCTAATCCGGAGCTCAAACTTGTGAGATAATTAAAATGGACAAGAGGTAGCAGAATTCAAACCGCTTTCCACATGGCATTTTTTAGTGAGTTTCGACTAAGGAAAGTGGTAAAGTAGAAACAACTTATTGGGGGTCCCGAAATCATTATTCGTTGTATAAAAGGTGAGTTGACCAAGGTAAAGTTATTTTGTTTTCATGCTGCTGGTGAAAAGAAGAAGGGACAGTGCGCCATCTTTTTTCGAAAGTCAACTTTTACATATTTGATAGTTACCAGGTAAGCCTTAAAACTCCAAAACTCTTGTTGAAGACTTATTGTCGTTGTTTTATTATGGAGAAGGAGAAAAGTTCAAGGATATTGTGTAGGGTTTTTTATGCGAGAGAAGAAGTGGTTATTGATAGAGAGAGGAATGTGTTTGACCCTATTATGCCAGTATGCAGTGTGTCAGTCTCAAAATAACGTTTATGGTAGTATAAGTCATCGGGAAATGATATCCTAAATGTCTGCAATTCCTTATTGTATTACTTTGTTGTCGAACAAACCCTACCTTTCCTTGAATTCGTCGAGTGGTGTGCAAATAGTTATTTGTCTTCTGAAAGAGTTATTATGAGTCATACAACTTCAAAAATCCAATGTAGAATTGACGCAAAATCTGTTCGCATGATGTTAAGCATGCCTGATAGTTTTCCTGTAAACCTTGAATCCTTCAATGAGCAAGTTGTAACATCGTTGACCGTCTGACTGACAAAGAGGATGCTACCATAGAATTAACCATGTGGGCAACTACCCCATGAACATGTATGTACCTAATATGCTGAAACAAAATGCTTTGAACTAGAACTATAACATGCATACATGATTATTTATCATACAGCGGAAGAAAACATACGTTCATACAAGCATTCAACATGTTCATCGTTATTCATTAAACATAAAATATGATTGCAAAAGTAAATTAGACAAGAATACTTATCTTGTAAAGAAATTGTCTCGCAACCAGCCACATCGCTGCAACGTTCCACCCAACCATAGGCTAGCGTGCTCCTTAATCTCTCAGCAATGCTGCCACCCCTGAGCTGGGAATGATTCCCCAAGGAATAAGGAACAAGCAGGCTTACACATAGCCAAGGATACACAAAACATAGCCAAGCCAACACAGTTGAGTTTATCAGACCATCAACAAGATAGCCAAGCCAACATGGTCAGGTTTATCAGGCGAACGATGGATCAGCCAAGCCAACATAGTTGGGTTTATCAGGCCATCCAGGAGCTGGGAAAGGATAAATGCTAAGCTGGTGAGCCCATTACAGAGCTAGGAACACCTACACCAGAACTAGCCTAACTTATAAGACACCCACACACACCCAACACAAGGAATCATTCCCTTCTCTGCTATATAGTCCCTCAGGCCCTGACTTCCCTTCCTGTGCTATTCAGGGGTCGTGGAGAAGAAAGCCATCTCTCTAGCTCTGTCTATGTGGTTTCCAAACACACCAGGTTTATCAAGAAAACCAAGCCCCCATCTTGGCTCCCAACACAGTCTGAATATCAACCACTGCATACATGCAGTCACAATTTCATTTTAGGAGGCCCATTTTGAGTTGAAATTTCCTCTAATGCAATTCACAGCTTGGGCAAGGAAAACAAATCCTGAGTCGTTCTTGGCCCTATCCTGGACAAAATGACTCCAAAACAATCTACAACAGTCCCAAAACGTATCAGTGAACACAATTCACAACATGGGGAAAACAACAGTCCATCCTGGACAACGAAGCCACCAGGAAGACTTACACAGTTCGCAATGGGAAAGGAAATCAGCCTCCCAACCTATGCATGAGAGAAGTTTACACCAGACCCCGGGATTCGGATGGAAAACACCAGATACCTCTCTGTGGAAAACAAGAATGACAGTCGAAACAGCTCCCTCTCCTGGCTGCGTGAGACCAAAAACAGAGAAGAATTCTCTGCCTGAGACATAGGGCATTTTTCCTTGCATGAGGATGAGCGACAATGGAGAATGGTGATTCGGAAGTGCATGAGTGTTGACAGCATCGTCATGGAGAGAGTGGAATGATGGGCATAGTCATTTATTCTGCCCAATGTGAGGTTCGATTTGCTGGTGGAGTGTGCGTGTGGGCAAGGACTGACAATTCTGCCACACTTTACTCCCCAGCAATAACTGCCTCAACTACTCTGCAGAGCATTAAAATGGTAGTTGGATAAGACAAGGGAAGATGGGAAAATCAAACAGGGTGGTGACACATGGATTTTTCCCCATTGGTTCAAGGTTCGACATCCCCCCCCTTATCCTTATGAGAATCATTCCCCTTCTCAATTTAGTTTCCGCAAACATAGCTGGTTCGGTTATTTAATTAAAGATGCTATTTACATGATGCTGAAACTAATATGTGTTGTATACCATGATATCCCATTGGCAACGATTCTGTTCGCCGAAACATAACACAACTAAATCGATGGTGGGGATTTTGCCTTTAGCTCCACACCACGATTCATTACAATATATACATCATGTACATTTAATGCATCAGGGTCAAAACCGAGGTGTTACCACAAGTCCTAATTGAATTGTATAAAACTTGAAAAACTGAAGTCAGATGTCATTATTTTAAAAGTTGGTCAGTCGTTAGAGGGTTTATTTTTGCCATATAATGTCAATATTTTCAAAGATGAAGTCCAATTGGCCATGTCAATTTTTAGTCAGGTTTTGTGTATGGATGATGATAAGCATGTCAACGAAGTCATTTTTGGTTTTTTCTAAGTATAGGTTCGACTAACCATGAATCCAATTCAGTCTGTTGTTTCAATCTTGATGAGTATTTAGCCGAAGTAATCCATACCCAATTTGTTGAATTTCCTAAAGTTAGTTTCTTCAGGTACCAGTCATATTTGTTGAACATGTTATTGTGTTCAAATGTGTCAAAGTTACAGTTCTTATCTACCATGTTTTCTCTAGACCTTCCAAAATAGATTAACATGTTCGAGTTTGTGAATACGATTATGGCTGAAATATACAAAATGATTTTTGATGATGTCTTACCTAGGGTATTGGAAGACATGAGAATTATATTGCAATCTTCTTCAGAAGACAAAACAGGAGATTGGTTTTTGTACAAAGAATTTACTGTTCTAAGGGTGTATGGGTTCACTGGAGAACCATACAGTTTACTTGCTTTCTTGACGCCACGAATATTTGCATTAGAGTTCATGAGACAAAGATTGTATGCAGAAGAGGAACATTTCATAGTGTTTAAAAAATATTCTGATGTTAAATTCCCTCTCAAAGTCGGTCCTTTCATTTTTAAGAATAAAAGCGCTCTGTTAGTGATTGAGAAATTATTAGAAGTTATGGATTTTCAAAAAGAGGAAAAAGTGAATTATGACCCACACCAAATTATTTCTCAGAGAAGGAAACTGAACAAAAACAAGCCATTTGATCATCAAATTGTTGAGGGATTAGATAAAATGGAAAATCTGTCTAATTTTGAAGAAAATACAGAAGCTAATGAAGATAAGAGGGACAAATTGGTTGTAGCAGTTCAAACGTCTGTTAATTCCAGTGTTATGAATAAAAGGACTCTTTCTGAAGCAGATGGCATGGACATAGATGAAGAGATTTCTATTAAAAAGGTCAAAATGCATCCTCAAGATGAGCTAACTATTCAGAAGAAATATTTTCGAAAGATTTAAAGAAAATGGTTTTGTTTCAGAAAAAGTCTGTGCAAATGCATCGGTATTCTTTTGGAGATGAAGGTAAAATAGAGTCCAAATCTCATTACAAATCTAGGACATAGTTGATGTCGAGTTATGCTGATAAAGAAATGTAGTCATTGGAGGAAACTAAGAATCTACTTCCCCGAGTTAGGAAATTAATCAATCAAAAAAATTCATTGATTTCTACTCGAGATGCAGAGAGGAATACCCTAAAATTTGGCTGCTCAAAGATTGAAACTAGCAAATGAAACCATGGAAAAGAAACCTATGAATATTGCTCATAATGCTGTCAATTTCTTGAATTCTTCGACATATCAAAATCTGCAGGATATTGGGATCAAAGACAGGGTAGCAATTGTGTTATGGGTGAAGAATTTTATCAATAAACATCAACTTATGAAAATTGTGCAGGATAAAGCGGATCAGATGTCTTCTCAAATCAAGGATTTCAAGGCAGCTTCTAAAGATTTATTTGATGATGGTCTCCCTTCTTTTTGGGATGATGAAGGATTATTGTTTTCCCATGAACAATATCATAGCTTATTGGTACAAATTTGCATGGATCATTCTAAATTTGAAGCTTTAGTCAAAGGATTAACAAGAAAGGTTATTGTTGAAAAGTTGACAAAAGACTTTGAGATATTGGATAGGTTTTTAATTATTAAAAAAGGATTATCAGCTATGTATTATGAATCTTATGTGGATTTGGAGTTGTAAATAAGAGAAATGATAGAGTACGACACTCCAAATATAGAACAGTGGAAAGTCGTGGAGAAATTTGGGAAAACCAAATACATATTACATTCATGAATACAGTTGTTGCAGTTTCAAGAAGCTGTTTGTTCGTGATGCCTTGCAGTTGTGGATTTTGATATAATCAATCAATCTATTATTTCAATAAAATCATGTAATTATTATTCCTAGTTATTAGGGAAATGGTTACAAGAACTTATGATTAACAGATTAGTTGGTTATTGATCTTCTTGGAAGAAACTATTTTGTATATATTTGAATTTATTGATGTATCAAGGGTTGGAACATATGAGATTGGACTAATGTTTTTGTGAGAACCTTTTTGAATAAAATTATAGATCCGAATGCTAGTTTAACTTCAAAGATTCATGTGTTTTTTATGTTACAGTTTGTGCTCTCTTTCCTTGTGAATGTTTTCTAAGTATTTACCTTCCATTCTATTTTCTTTCATGTCTGAACGCAGTGTTTAATAGTTTTAGAATTCATACACATATGCTCTAGCTTTTGTTTCAGATATTCACAAACATTTCTTATAAAGTTGATATGGAATTCATTTTGTGATGCTCTATATTAATGGACTCTTCATGCTTCTTTCCTATTGCCTGAAAATCAATGAATGACTGTAGCTGAATAATTATCTTTCCTTTGTTGAGATTATGTCTACGCAGCTTTGTATTATCTACATCTGTTTTGACTCCATAGTCCAATGATTATATGTGTTGTTTCAACCATCTGCATAACTTAAAATTGCTGACTCCAATATCTGGCCTTGTTAAATTTATATTTGAAAGATCCCTCTCTGGAAAAAAAAACCCAATTTCTTTCTAAAAGTGGTTTTTGTTGTTACCTTGATATGACCTTTCACAACCTTAGGTATATTTTGAGTGATAACAACATGAAACCAACAAACAAGATAAAAAAGCACTAGAATATAGTCCACTATTGTAATTTAGTGACTAAGGAATCAAACAATAAAATACATAATTATAACACAACATACTTTATCAGAAAGGAACCAATTTTGCATTAAATAAGAAGAAGTTTACAACCTTTTCCTTAGTGTCTATATGCTCCTTCACATGCCAATGTCTTGTCCCCAAAAGCTCCAACTTGCTCCCTCTATGCTCACCCTACTGATTTAGGTCAGAATGTCAATGCAACAACATAACGTTTCCCTCTCTGAACCATGGGGTATGAGCCTGCTTTTATAGGCCTTGGGAGGATAGGGATAGTTGAGTAATTGGTGGGTGAGGTGGATAGGAGATCCCAAAAGGATGGATCTTGATTCTATGTGGTCCTCAAGTGTATGGATAAGGGTGCCATGAAGCCTTCCTTCGAGAAGCTTCGTGGAAATCTCTCTTTTTCACTTTTTACCAAGGGCACCGCTTCTTCCTCACTATGATAGAGGGGTGACAGGGCAGAACTATGCCTTGAACAATAGGTAAAGGTGATGGCACCTCCTACTGTCAAGAGATGGCAGGCGTTACTGAAGAAGGTAACGGTCCTTAAAGGAAGAAGTGGTGATGGATTTTCTTATGCATGATTGAAGTCTGGGCCAGTATTTTCACTTCACAACTTGGGATTTAGGGAAAATACTGATGTTTGGGACCTCATCACATGATGATGATGAGATTTATGTGTAACCAAATGCCCCCCAAAGCATGAGGATAGAGGGATACAATAGGTGAGAGCTTTGAAAGAGAAATTTATCACTTCAAGGTAAGAATCAACTTGATCGGAGATCATCATCAACCAGGCATCTGTAATATCCCAAACTGTGCGCTGCGGCCCACATGGAAATCGAGGATTTTTCTGCGTATAGGGCTGGATATATGCGGAAAAGGGCCTCAAACCCGTGTACATACGCGGTTGTTTTCAAAACAGTCGCGTATGATGCCGCGCATATGATTTTTCAATAAACTAATGGGTAATTTTGCAATTTCTTTTGTAGGATGGTGCTAGAGTGGAGAGAGCATGAGCATGGTGAAGTAGAGGAAGCAGTAAGGGCCGAATTAATGGCTCAACAAGATCTTCGTGCATGTGGACTCTATAAGTTTTGGTGTCTTGGTGGTTTGAGGGCCAAACCAAGACCGCTACAGATGCCGGTCGACTATTGGGATACAGACTCAGAGTCCTTTCATATTGATGGGATGTCCCTCACTATAGAGGTGGAGGACATAAACTTTATCACAGGGATTTCTAGACAAGGGGAGGTAGTGAACCTTCGTTCCCAAAGTGGGCCAGGGGGTGGCCTGACTATCAACGAGTACATTGCAGTGTACTATTATCCAGACACCGAGAAGGTGGGGAGTCAGGTCCCTACCAATGCTATACAGGTGCTGGGCCTAAAGGCCATATTGTTGACACTGGGAAGGATAGCCGGCTTAACATCACTCCACCAGGCCTCGCGGCCTCTAATGTTCTATGCAGTGGAGTGCATGAGACCCACAATCTATGACTGGAGTACTACACTACTGAGCAACATGAAACACCAGCTCAGTGAGTGTAAGGCAGGCAGGGTATGAAATTTTGGGTTCAGCAGTATTCTAAGCATGTTTTTCTTTGAGTGTGTTCCAGGATTGAGCCCTAGAGTGAACATTCCTCTCCACGGGGTTCAATATCCGGCCCAACAGCGTTGGGCAGATGCTATGCGCGGACTGGGGGGTGGTAGGGTGGCCAACCCATATCCAGCTGACTTCTTTCCATGGTGGCAACGACAAATATTTTCCATCGATGACTACCCCTATGCAGGAATAGATTTCCGGGGGGACCCAAACATGCCGCTACCACCAGGATCGGCATATGGTGATATAGGTAACGAATCTCGACCCTCACTCTTTTTAAATTTTTTGAGTTATTTAATTTTTTTGTGTTTTCTTGATTATGTGGAATAAAAAAGACATGTTTTTGCATGACAATACATAGTGACATCTACCATTTGTGTGCAAATGTGGGACCACGATGACCGGAGGACTTCCCTCGTCACAGATGGAGGGGAAGAGGAGATGACATCACGGGTGTGGATGTGGAGCGAACGCTCCATAGCATTCATACCAAATTTGTGAGACTGACTCATAGAGTTCCCATGCCGCAAGTTGAGGACTTTCTTGAGGCCATGCAGCGGCAGGTGGTGGGTGTACCACACGCATGGGTGCATTTATTCCAACGGCTAGCTAGAGCCATAGTGACGTTCCATGATCACAACCCTCCTCCTCCTCCACAGGATTAGACACTTGGGAGTGTATTCATTTTGTATGACCGTGTACTATATGATGGTGGCTTAAAAGCCCCAATTTTGTATCATGACACTATGTATTACCACATTTTTTATGTATATATAAAAAGTTTTATGGTGATCGATTTATTTATTTACATGTGTAAAAATTGTGTTTGTGATTAATTTACTATGAATGAAACAAATGCCAATCTAACACGTAGTTAGCATATGATTTAGCAACTTGATTATTATTTCTTGGAATGTGTATATATGTTATATTGTCAAATTGTCATTCTAACAATCTCACATGTAAGAACCTTCTCAATAACGTCGGATCTCTAACATGGTACAAACCATTGAGCTGTGACACTACTAACTCTAAATCAAGACGTACCTCAAGAGATAGAACGCCATGCAAAATGGCATCCCGTAGAAGCTCAATAACGGTGCTATATTCAGCAACATTGTTGGAATATGGTCGTAGACATACATCTCCTGAAGACAGTACCTGACCCATAGGAGTATAAATCACCCAAGCAGCAGAGGCTGAGCATTGAGTGTGACAGCTTGCACCATCCGTGAATCCTATGTAGGTGGAAGATTCCCTTGACATCTGCCAAAAGAAACGGAAACTAATCACAAACCCGATCATGATAAGAAAAATACCTAACTATGCAAAGCTGCACAATAATATACAACAAGTAGCCTTGGCTAAAGATCATGCATAGTATTTTTTGAGATAGAACCCATTTCTAGGCTCTGCCAAAGCTGTCCCTTCGTAATCCACTAACTCATAGGCACCCTTCTCTAACACATGCTTGACCACGTAAGGACCACGCCACATAGGATTAAATTTCCCTACCCCCAAGGGTTCTTTCGTTTGATCCCACAAGAGGACCAAGCCTCCTTCACTAAACACTCTTGGACGGACAGACTTATCGTACTGGACCTTAACGCAACATTTATTAACCTCTAGTGCCACCAAGGCATCCTGACACTACTCATCAAGTTGCTCAAGGTGAACCAAATGCTCCTCCAAAGGTGAAGTGTCTGGTAAGAGTTCCACAGCTAGCTTCAACGAAGGAATCTTGCATTCAACCAGCAATATCGACTCCACTTCATGTACAAGATGATATGGAGAAAAACTAGTGGCAGTATTAACCGTGGTTCGATATGCCCACAAAGCAGGATATAACATAATGTACCATTTCTCCTTGCTCTGTGCGATGGTTCATTGGAGAATGGATTTGAGTGATTTATTCACTGCCTCTAGCTGTCCATTCGCTTGGGGGTAGCAAGAAGATGAATGCTCTTGCTTATACCCCAACTCTTCCATCATACAGTTATGAAAGTGTGAGCCATGGTCAGTGACAAGCTCTTTCGGAATCCCGAACTGAGTAATAATTTGGTTGAATACAAAGTGAGTGGTTGTCTCATCGTTGGATTTTACTGTAGGCATAGCCTCAGCTCATTTCGTGAAGTAATCAACAGCCACTATAATGTGATGGTGCCCCCTAGCTGAAGCTGGGTTGAAATCCATAAAATTGAGCCCCCACTTAGTGAAGGGACTGGCGGTGATAATGGGATGTAACGAGGTAGGTTTTGAGCGCATATTACGTGTGAACACCTGGCAAGGGTGGCAGCTCTTGAACGCATCAACACAATCCTTAAAGATCGACGACAAAAAATAACCCGCTCTCAAAATATTTTGAGCTATAGAAAACCCAGATAAATGACCACCACATGCCCCTCCATGGCAATCATTCAGCACTACCTCAGCCTCCTCATGAGTTACACAACGTCGTAAAATGGAATCTACCCCACAGTGGTACAAAGTATTGTCCACTATGAGGTAGTTCTTAGAGACATGACGTAATCATCGTCGTTCATCTCGCGAGAGGTGAGTAGGGGTCTTCAATGTTTGTAGATATACTATGATATCACCATACCATGGGTCTAACGTTGAGATTAAGAAGATGTGTTTGTCGAAAAACGTATCTTCACAAACCAACTCCTCGGCCTTGCTCGGGAAATCCGATATAAGCTCTGCAAAAATTAAATACTTCTTCGATTTTGCCGAAACAAAATCGAGATCGAATTCTTGCAGAATGACAATCCATTTATTATACTTTCCCCCAATCATCCTTCGGGTGAGGACGAATTGAAACGGATTGACATGGGCCACAACCAAGGTCTGGCAAAGGAGAATATAATGTCTCAACCGCTGAACCGCATGTACGATAGCTAAAGCAAGCTTCTCGACATGAGAATAATGAATCTCTGCGTCAATAAGGTTTGGCTCAAATAATATATGACATGCTCTTGGAGCTCCTCATCCTCTTGAACCAAAACCATACCAATCATCTCTAAATACGTGACCACATATAATAGAAAATCATGGCTATAATCCGGAGGACTAATAACCGGGGTCGATGCTAGGGCTCGCTTGAGTGCATTGAAGGACTCCTAGGCTCACTCATCCCACTCAAAGGGAGTATCCTTCTTCAAGAGACACATGAAGCCTCTAGTCAAATTGGCAAAGTTGACAACAAATATTCGTAAGAAGTTTACCATGCCTTGCAAACACTGAAGATGACGAATATTCTTCGAGGGAGACAACTGAAGTATTGCCTCAACCTTCAAAGGTTCGACTCTTATACCCTCTTTCGAAACGATGAATCCTAACAAACGAACTGACTTCACGCAAAAGATGCACTTATGAGGATTTAATCTAACTAAATAGTGTCGGCATATTTCGAATACCAATCTCAAGTGATAGGGATGACGCATTCTCATATGAAAATGAGCAGCGAGGTCATCCAAAAATAATTTAATAATAGACTTGAGATCGTGGAAGATCAAGGTCATTGCCCACTGAAATGTAGCTCCGGATTTTTTTTAGGCCGAAAGGAATTTTTAGATATGAAAATGTTCCCCAAGGACAAATAAATGCAGTCTTATGTTGGTCCTCAGGTTTAATCTATATCTGATTATACCCGGAAAATCCATCCATAAAGGAGAACACCTCGTTACCCACACACTCATCCAAAATCTGATCAATAAATGGTGTGGGGAAGTTATCCTTAGGACAGGCATGATTCAAACTGCGGAAATCAGTGCATATGCAGATCGCTCCCTGATTCTTATCTACCGAAACAGGGTTTGAAACCCACTCCATCAAGGGAATGGGATAGATGAAACCGGCTTTCAAGAGCTTCTCTATCTCTGCCTTAATGGTGGCTGCTTTCCTAGGATTCACAGCACGTAAACGTTGTCGAACAGGCTTAGCATTGGGGTAAGTCTTAATCTCGTGTTCAACAATTCGAGGGTCAATACCTGGCATCTTGTCGTAATTCCAAGCAAAAATATCACGGAATTCCTTGAATAGATCGGTATATTCCATAATCTCAGCATGCGAACATTCCGCCCCAATATAGACATTCTCTATCGTGCCAGGATTGCGAGAGATGTTGATAGGAATCGTTGAAGATATGTTCACCATGTTTCCATCAGCCATCAGACCAGGAGAGCTTAATGGAACCACAGGACTACCAACTCTCTGACTAAGAATCGCCCTAAAATCCTCACGCTCCAAACGGTCAAGCTCCGGAAGGAAGTATGATCTATGATGAAGTTCCTCCCATGGTGGCTCAACTCCCGACATAGCCTCAATAATCGCTTCATCCGACGGGAAAACCATATCAAGGTAGTCGTGGGCATGAGAAGACTATACTACCCATGCCGACAGCACATAAGGGTCCTCCTCCTCCGTCTGCGAAGAGGAAGAACTAGACTCTACAACATTCTTGAGATTAGCTTTATAAGCTATCATAGCTGCAGGAAATAGCACGCTCGTCTCGACGGGCTCACTCGAAGTACTCGGTGTAGGAAGAATCCAAGGATCTTCCATATGGGTCATGCGAAAAGACACCGATGTCATAGAAGTTGAATCCTCATCAGAACTAGATCCTATCATGAGGATCAGTGCAGAACAACTAAATCTTCCCATGAGGGATGGATACATGCCTACACCCACACTCCCAGTTGCCGGCTGAGAGTGCTCAACGATCGGGATCGAAGCTCCTGAAGATGCGGTAACAGATGGATTCTTGAATGCCATTTGATCAATCGTTACAATCTTCCCATTATGTGGAAAGCATACAATGCGGAACAAGGAAGAAGAAATGGCTTGCATACTATACATCCAGTTCCTACCCAACAATAGATTGTAGTCAAGGGGCGCATCAACCACCTCAACCTCTATCGCAATGGTCTTCCCCCCCAAATAGACTTTAAGGGAAGGAAGGATTATGTGTGGCCTAAAATATCTCCCATCGAACACAGTTAACATAGTCACTGATTTAGACAGCTCAGGAGAACCCAGACCCTTCCAACAGGATAAGGACATCACAGAAGCAGCAACGCCCTCGTCAATCACAGTATGCTTGACGATCATATTAAGACATTCTACGTGCACCAAAAGAGACACATAGTAGGGCAAGCAAGGTTGCAGTCCTACAGTTTCAAATTTGATCACCGAGGAAGAATCATATCCATTCACACCAAGGGAAGAAAGCAACGCCTTCCTTTGCGAAGGACAACTCTAAAGCACTTCCAATGCAGACATCACACAAGGAATGTGGCCCAAATCCTCAACAACTGAATAATTCTGGGTGACTTGGGAATTTGGATTATGCCCTGAATGCTTAAGGACTCCCTTAGGAATACAAGGTGCAGCCTCAGGTTTATCCGCAGGTTTCTCAATACGCAAAGGGGACCCTGGTGGATCAGGCTCTTTGCCTGGGCTGGGTTGTGACAAACTATAATATTTCGCACGAGTGACAACTTTTGCAGCATGGACCATGTTAATGCACCCATGACCACTACCCTCTAGTGGATCATCATCACTAGACTGGTCATGGGACTTCGAGTTCATATTCTGGTTATGCGGTAAAGGGTTCGTTAGCACAGCTATGCCTTGTGCTAAGAATCTCGAAGCTTCATCAATTCGAGGGCACAAGTAAGTGAGGTGATCATCCTTACATAACTTGCAAGGGAACTTGACCTTACATTTATCTTGCTTGTCCCCCCCAACATTTCTCCTATTCTTGTAATTATTGTTAGCATTCTCATTCTTATTCCCACCCTTTCGATTGTTATTTTTACCCTTTTTTCTATTCCGTCCGGGCTGCTGGTTACCCTTCTGGTCCGACGATTGCACAGAAAGTACATTCACCGTTTGGGCGGGTTGAGACGAAGCCGTAGCTTGTCCCAAAGTAGATTGGTTGATTGAAAACTGACCAACTTGTTTTGCAACCGAATCCATAGGTTTCGCACTTGCACAACCCACAATGCCATCGGCATGTGGTCCAGGTTTGACTTTGGGATCGAAACTGGAATGAGGAGCATTGGAAATAATCTCATACAACAAACCAGACTGAGCATAGATCAAGTCCAGTTCCTGCGCCCTAAAAATTTCTTGTTCCTCATTCTGCACTCTGGATGTGGAAACATCCTTCGCTATATATGGCAATAACAACTTGAGGAACCACTCGAGGAGGAACTCCGGCGGTATAAAGGCTTTAATTAATCTCTTCCATCTACACCACTCTTGAATATGATCAGAAATATGTGTGGCTTTATCTTGCCTAAATGTCGACAAGAGTTCAGTACCAACGTCATAACACACTGGTAGCTGGAAGTGATTAAGAAAAGTCATCGCAAGGTCGTCGAACACCGTGAAAGCACCCCTAGGTAACTCTATATACCATTTTGTAGCAAGCCCTGTGAGGGTGTGTTGAAATAGTCTCAAATGGAATGAGTCCTTATGTAATGAATTCGAAGAGAACCATAGGTGAAATGTAGTAACGTGTTTGCTCAGATCCTCTCCCGGTTTTCCCTCAAACTTAGGTATGTCCGAAGGAAGCTTGGTAGGGACAGCCGACCAAGCTGGGTCATGAGCCACAGGATCGTTCGTCAGTCTCAATAATTCAGGAAGATTAAGTGTCACGAGGAAAGGGAGCCTAGGATGATGAGGTCGATGGACCGCTTCCTGGTTCATATAGGGTTGATTACCACCATGGCCTTGGCCATAGTTTCCTCCTCCTATCTGACCCATATAGGGTGACGTGGAAGTACCATAGTACGGTGGACCTTGACTAGTAGGAGCTACAAAGCCATAATTAGGAGAGTAAGCAGGTTGTTGATACCCGCCTCCATAAGGTGAAGAACCCTGTCCATACTGTATCCCATAATAGGGTCCATAGGTCATCGCTTGCGATGCCCCATGAGACCCCCCGTAGGTAGGAATATATACTCCGAAAGTAGGAATATACATACCGGAAGTAGGGATATATGCCGTGGAAGTAGTAATCTGACCTCTAGAATCATGAACATAACCTCCGGAAGCAATGGGCGGTATGTGAACTTGAGACACAATCGATCTAGTAACCGCAGTACGGACCTGACTCGTAGCCATATATTGGCTCGAAGGACCACGTGAATAAGGTGGAAGATGTACATTTGAAGAACTAGGGACTGAGGATGAAAGAATCTGAGTAATAATATACGTGTTACCGCCTATCGTCACTCGTCTCGGATCTGGTATCCTAATCGGATCGCTAACCCTAGACCTAGGAGGGATATACGATGTAGCTTCCACCACTGGGACGTAAGGTGCAATGTGACTAGTGCTTCCAAACGTCTCCGCATGGTAAGGAATGAGAGTGCCCCTAGGCATAGTGTTAGGCTCAAAGTTGGATTCGATATGAAATGTCAAATCCTGTGTAGGGAAACCAGACATAGCATAACTACCGTAGCTAGTGCTGGCAGGTTCAAAATGAGTCTCGACGTCCTCCGGCATTCCATACCAGTAACACGTCAATGGGGAATCCACCCTAGAGTGAGTAGGTCTATCATGCATGGCTCCTATCTCAGAAATCACAGGACCTAACTCAGCTAAGTCGGGTGAAGGATCATAAGTAGGAGTAAATTCCCCATCATCTACACAAATGGGACGAGGTGGTTTAGGAATATCCTCTGAATGGTCTCCAATGGTGTGTGAATCAATGTGTTACATAGTCAACCTGGATTGTCTAGGTCTCTCTCCCAAAGGAGGAGGAGAAGTAGAAGGTGAAATTCCTTCTAAACGACGAGAACGGTGAGGAACCGCACTTGAATCCACAATGACTCAAAAAATCAAAAAGACTCTCTATTTACGTAAACCCTAGGCCAACTATCATGCACAGAGCAATCACTAATAAAATCTAAAGTCAAATGCAAGAAAACAAGGGCTGGATAAGTGAGCTCCCAAATGAAGCAGGTATGTCTCTCCTAGGAGAGGCTTGAGACTCCCATACACAACAAGCAGAGGTACGTAACCAATTATTGTGGCCCTCAGTTTCAACGCATAAAGCGACTATGCTGTCCGACCCCAACCTGGCCGAGACACCTATAGAATAACCCCTACAAAGTACCCCCTCGATATCCTAGGTAAGGTCACTAAGGTTACCTCAATATAATCAATGCTCAGGAGGACAGTCGCAGGTGGGATTGACCGTATGGGCAGGGTAGCAAAGCCCAAAACTCTCGAAAGAGTCCCCAGATACGAATACAATCCTAGAAATATATTCGGTGCTACTCAGTTATGACTAGAGGTCATCCCAATCAATAACCACTCACACTGGCTCGTGCTTAACTCCCTTTTGAGAGGAGAATCCTGAGAAACACTGGTTATACCAAGGATTTCACACACTCACCTGGACAGACACCTAGATGTTGTTGTTTAGTGATATTGGAGAATTGACTTACAATGAACTATTCCAAGATCCTAAAACCTAAGCTTGTTAGTGCACCCTAGAAAAGAAAAGAGTGTAGTTCATTTTATTTAGCGTTGATTTTAGTTGGATTTATTACTCAAAAAAAGGATATGATCGTGCAACTAGTGGTGTTATGATGCAACATGAAGTAAAATGCACACCTAACAATCAATGCAAATGTATTGTGTCCATGAAAACAAGGTATGCTACTACATGAAATGCACAATTTTTCTTCAAATGATGAATGCAAATTTTCCTATATGAAGTCCTAACTAGTACTCCAAAGCAAATCTAGATCTAGTGAAAGTACAATGCAAAATACAAAATGCAATGCATGATGATAAGCAAATGTTTTTGGATTTTTTGAAAATAAAAGAGATGCAAAAAGAAAAAGAATGATTCTACGACCCCTAGACTCTGCAAGCACACGTAAACAACACTCAAGCAAAGCACTAAGGTAAAAGAACTCTAATGCACTAATCTCAAACAAAAAATCAAAAATGCCATGACAAGAAATTCCTTAAAAAAAACATTTAGCCTAAAAAAAAGCATTTCTGGTCAGAAACAGAGGTCTAAATAGACTCAAGTAGTGCCAAAGGAGACTCAACAACTAACATAATTCACCCAGCAACCAATTATATTCCACAAAAAGGAAAAAGAAAGGGTATACGCGATTGTTCCCAGTAAACCCATGTGTATACGCGGAAATCATAGAGGAAACCGTGTGTATACGCGACTGTAAGTCAAAAACCCACGTATAGGAAGAAAAGGTGCATAAAATCAAGGCAAACAGGCAGGCTGAGACAAAATTCACACCAATCAGACTCTACCAGGCATACATGCCCCCAGACCCAACACAGAAACAAGAGAGAAAGAGCAATTCAAATACATTGAATGCCGAGAAAACAACCCCCAAAGGACAACTACTAGGAAGTCCCCAGCGGAGTTGCCAATTCTGTTACAGAGAGAAATTCCTATGGCTTGGGGTACCACAACAAACAGCTTGACTCCATAAATCAATCATTTCCAATATGCAATAGAAATTAAATGTCTAACACTAAAGGATCAGACCTCATACCTTATTCCGGACGATTGAAGTAGATCCCCGTTGAGCTTTCCAATATTCAGCTTGAATTGATATATTACTTCCTCAACAACAAGTAAACAATACAAGCATTCTATATATCATGGTGTTAGATCTATTATAGCATATATAATCAATAATGTATAAGCATTTGACATAATCCCATGGATAAAATATTCATTCAAACACACATTATTGGACAGGAAAAGATATTTCTATTAATATAAATTAGAGATTACAAGATACAACCTCTAACGGCATTTCTGCGAACCGGAGAAACTGAATCCCCCACTTGGGCCTCCACCACTTCAATCCTCCATCTCTCAATAGCAAGCTCACAAGAAAAAGGCAAGCTTGGGAAGAACACAAAAGTGCTCCAAGGGACAAAGGGATGCAGACGCAAGCATAAGTTCCGTCAACAATGGACTATAGTTTCTTTGCTCTCAATTCTCTCTTATGCCTTCAATGTACCAAGGGGTTCCTTATATAGCTTTTCAAAGGGATAATGAAAGGTCGAATCCAAGCGATCTCAAGGAATAGGGAAGGCCAGGAGTCAAATGAGTTGGATCCATGTCAAGGAAAACTCCAAAAGGATTTGGATTATGCACACATCCTGATGTACGCGGTTTTAGTGGTCAAACCCACGTATATACACGCTTATAGGTTAAAAAGTCATGTGTATCATTTTTCATGTGTTTTTAGGGATAATCAAGGAAACATCAAAGGACAAAAAGTGGTCCATGGGGTCTAAGGAGTTTGCAGCGGAACAGGGGAAGGCCATACAAAGTGTGATTCACCTAGAGTGGTGAAATGTGCTATAACAAATGCCCCAAAAGATAAAAGGTAAAACCAAAAGACTAATCCTCCTCCTTCTCCAGCTACTTCTCTCTCATTCACTAATGCGCTACACAAGTGAGTGTGTGTGTTCCAAATGAGGAGCACCAAACCTCTATTTATATTCATCGGTTCACTTTAATAATTAATTCAGACATGTAGGATCAAGTTAATCATGTAGGCTCAAGTAATTAAAACTGGGGTGCTAATGACCCACCTTTACAATTTGAGGGGAATATATCATGAATCTTATTAGTTCTTCCGATTAGAAGCATCGGAGTATAAATAAATACAATTGGTTCTCCCGGTAGGGACATCGAGGAACACAAAAAGCACATATAGAATAATCTTCGAAGTTACAATATTTCAACAATAAATACAAGCTCATATCCATAGTTGAGGGAGAGAACTGAGTGGTAATGTTATGCTATTGAATTGACTATCTAATCCAATCCATTGGAGAGCACAAGAGATCAAGTTGGAGCTATCGGGGATGAGGTGTTTGTCTTGTGGATGAGTTTGTCAACACTAAGGCAATGGTTGTAAGCTTCTTCATTCATTTCTTAATGCAAAGCTGATTTTCATCCCACATATCTGTTGTACTGATCTCGCATGTATATGTTACTGGATTCCTTAGTCACTAGTATGGATGTGTAGATAATTTTCTAGTAGCTTTGATGTTCTTGTTTGTTTTACATGTTTGTAGGTACACAGGTTCATCATCAAATCATTATTCCAAGTGTTTACAACATTCAAGGAAGGTCTTCATCCTTTTTTGTTCACTAATTTGTTCTGGATTTGAACCATTCAGACCAGTGGAACAGCTTCTGTCCGCAGAAGGTGCAATATTGCTGACTACAAATCTGGCGACTCCGCTGGGGAACAAAGCAAATTTCAGTTGATCTAATCTTCCTCAGTCCTTGAACACTTGTCTGAATCTAGGCTCCAGTCTATAACTCTCTTTAGTCAGATATGCCATCTGGCTTAGTGAATTTTGGTTTAAAACTTTCAGATCTGTTCAGATTTGAACTATTTCGACCTTATATGATCTATTTTATTGTCAATTTGTTAGTATTTACCTTGATTTGATCAATTCTTAACTTGAAATCTTGTTCTCTTTGTGTTTTGGATTTATTCAGGGAACCACACATGTGATGTTGGCAAGAAGCGGTGCCACCGCCTGAACTCTGTTAGCCAGAAGCGGTCCCACCTCCTAAGTACAGTGATCCAGAAGCAGTGCTTGTCCAGAACCGCTCTGTCCAAGACCCCTCCAGTGCGGTGCCAGGTAGGCCTTGTTCCAGAACTAGTTTTTTGTGATTTTTTGCAAAAAGTAGATTTTGTTTGCTTTCATCCCTGCACTGTCAGGCTTGTGTGTTTGAATTTGAATGCTCATGGTTGAAAATTGTGTGGTGAAAACTTGTTTGATGAAAGAATTCAAAAGCTAAGTTAGGATTGTTGATTATTTGTTTGCTTTCATGCTTGTTGGTTGTGATTTTGAAAGGAATTTTTGAAAGCTTAAGTTTCAATCTTCATTTTATTTATAAAGAATGAAAGAAAAACCACTTGCTTATCATCTTAATTTCATTTTTTCCATAGAGGACTTCTTTTTTGCTTTTAAAAAGAATTTTTTTTTATTGAGATTAGGTCATTATTATTTCTGAGCATAGGGCACTAAATCTCTTATTAGCCTCACAAGCTTTCAGGTTCTCTTTGTTCTTTTGTCTCTCTTGCATTAGTATTATCTCATCAAAAGAAAAAAATAGTGTAGTTTTAATTTAGATCTATCTATGTGTAAAAGAAAAATCGAAAAAATAGATTGCATATGCATGTAGAGTGCTTGTTGTTTTTCTTTTAGGAAAAGAGACTCTTACCCATCTGATTGCTTTCAAAAAGAGAAATGAGTTTGGAATGTGTTGCTTGTCTTTGTATTTGATTTGTTCAAAGTAGTTGTTTGAGGATTTTTGGTTTTCAAAATGAAAAGAAAATACTCTCTCTCCCTCCCGTAAGTAGGCATACCTTGAACAGTAAAGTGAAATATTTGCATCTACGTATCTGCATCGTTTTACTTTTTCTGTCAAAATTCCACGCATTCACCTAACCTTCCACTTTAAAATTAACAGTAGTTATAGGCTTAAAATTTATATAGCAATTTGAGTGATAGGCTAGAGACATGTTCAGGCGTCGTTAAACATAGGAGTTGTCGTTACTTTTCCGCACTACATCCTGAGACTTGCGCGGTTCTTCCACATACCGTCGGTATATCAAATGGCCTTTCACATACCCTTGAGGTATATAGAAAGGTACTTCACATACTCGATTGTATATAGGAAGGCCCCTTGTGAACGGTTGTGCATTAGAAATCACTACTACCGATTTGATCTCCCACGTACCTTGCATATATCAGGAGACCCCACTAGGATACCTTATCTATCTGAGAAAATCCCTTTGGTCATCTTGCTTGGAGCCATACACCGAAAATAGCAACCGAGGATATTACTATGCACGTACCCTTGTGGTATATCACGAGTGGCACCTTCTTGACAATCCTGGTGAGAGACCAGACTACCTGAACTCCTCCTATCATTTAATTTTGCTTGTTTGGCCTATAGCTTGAGTAGGGAAATTTTGGTGTGTTTTCTAGTTTTGAAACCCTAGGTTAGATAGGAACCGTACAAACTGGATGAATTAAGATAGTCCAGAACAATACAGGGCTTGCCACCTGATTTTATTCATGTTTCAGGAGAAAATCCTATGGAATATATCAACCAAGGTTCTGCTACCAACTCCCAAGTGGGAGAAAATGTGGTTGTAGAAAGCGGAGATGCATATCCTTCGCACGGTCCTCCCCTGGTCCAACAACCTTCTAGGGGAAATATTTCATTCCATTCTTCGATAGAAGGACATGTTGATGATACTACCTGTCTAGATTATGGTCCCAATGCTTTGTTTTGGGACACCTCTATGGGACATCCCATTGCTTCGTTTGGCACCCATATAAACTCTTCTGAAGATATTTCACCTAATGAAGAAGAACGTAGACAATACCAGGCAACTATTCGTGATCCGGTGGATTATTCATCTTCAAAAATTACACTGATCCAACATGGTACAATGGTTATTAATGGTTCAAAGAACATAATATATGTTTTTAACTCATATTCTAAACATCAAGTAGTTATAAGCCGCGCAGTTATAGTATATCCGACGGATCTTGCGCACCGTCAAGGGGAACATCACCTGGTTCGTGAAAATCCTGCACAGTCACGTATGCTGCGATGTTGTGGAGCTTAGTTATATGCTGTGACATTGTGGAGCTTAGTTATATGCTGCGACGGTTGAGGATGTTGCGACGTTGTGGAGCTTAGCGATATGTTGTGACGGTTGTGGATGTTGCGACATTTGTGGCAAAACCTACGCAGTTAAATGGTAACATCAAATGTTTATTACATTGGGTGCGTAGTTAGCTAGCGGTTATGTTATATTGTGTGGTGGTTGCAATGTCACATTAAATGGAAAAGTTTGGCGGAGTTCCATTTATATCCATTATTTGGTGAGTATAACATATATGTAACAATTATCCATTGTTTAGCGGGTTGTAACATTTAACAGGAAAATAGAACCATCACCACATTTAATAGTGGATAACATGATATGTGTAATGCCTTTTGCAACGTTTCAGGGATATGGAACGTCGTGGTAACATAACATTTGTGCAGCAATGTGGCAGGATTGCATGATTCAGTCTTAGTTATGGTTGTAATGATAATGAAGAAGATAACAGCTATGATGATAAAACGAGTCGAACCGTTACTTACCCGGGGGGGGGGACTGAACGCTTTTATAAACGCATTTCTGGGCACATTGAAAGGGGAGCCCAGGGAGGAAAAGGGGAGTAGTGAAGGGAGATTCAGATCCCCGAGAGTTCAGCTGTAATTTATCTATATTGTTGTTTGTATTTAGAAGTTGACCACTCTTTGTTATAATGGGGCTTATTTGCTTTTGAAGACCAGATTGTAATTTCCAGAGAGGAGTCTTGAGGACTTTCTATCCAGTATTCTATTTGTATAGCTGTTGAATTTGATTTTGCAGAGGCAGAGGAAAAGAGAGTTTTGTTGTTAATTTCCAGATGCTGTTAAGTCAACTATACTCTGTTATGATTTGGCTTCTTTTCCTTTTGAAGGCCATATTGCAATTTCCAGAAGAGAGGTCTTGAAGACTTTGTACAACATTCCGTTTACAGTTGCTGAAGTTGATTCCAGAACCATTTTGTACCATTTTAAGACCATTAATTGGATAGGTACCCATTGGAGAGGGACCCGAAAACATAGCCCAGTGAAGGGGGTGAACTCCATTATCAACTTCTGTTTGTGACTCTCATCTTCATTTTTCTGTTTTCTCTTCATGTTTCAGCTTGGTTTTATTACAGTTTGCATTTCACTTCTGTTTTAAGCATTTAAATTCTGTTAATGCTATTTTATGAAGTAAGCAAACTGATAAACGCATTCTTTATAAAATTTTAATGCACACAAGTTGAGATCCGACGGATCATATTATGGTATTAGAGCAGGTTAACTGCTAGTGCAAGTTTGTGAATGCTCACCAGCTCCAGGTTAATGCTTGGTGAAGGAGTATTAATTAAAGGAGATCATGAGATTGGATCAAGGAGAACATTCTCAAGAACCATGTCTTCTCCACGAGGGGAAGAAGAAGGACATATAGAACGGGAAAAACCTGTTATTTCTGAAACTGAGTTTTTGGAGGATTTTATCATCATGAAATCCATGATGGAAATTCTTCTCGATGAGCAGAAGAAAGAAGAAGGATCTTCATCCAGAGATGCAGAAGTGAAGAGGGAAGAAAAGGGTAAAGGAGTAGGAGGTGATGGTGATCCTCCTTATACTAATCAAGCTTTCTCTTCTTCCCATACTTCTCATTCAAATAATGCAAGTCCTAATATGCCTTATTTCAAATTGGATGTAGAATTTGAATTACCTATTTATAATGGAGATTTAGATGCTGAAAAGTTAGACAATTGGATCAAGCAGCTTGAAGTATATTGCAGGGTGCGGGGCATTACTGATGAGCCTTCCAGGATTCAACTGGCCACTTTGAGAATGAGTGGAATGGCTCTTATTTGGTGGGAGAGAAAGATTCAGCAAGATCTTCAAAAGAATAGTAAAATTATTTCAGTTTGGAATGAATTCATTGAAGTATTAAGGAAGCAATTTTATCCTTTAGGACATATTCAACAATTAACCATGAGTTGGAAAATGTTTAGACAAGCTAAAGGACAAAATATTCAAGACTATACTCATGAATTCAGAAAGAGGGCTATTGCATTGAATGTTTCATTAGATACACAGGAAACTCTTCTTAAGTACATTGGTGGCATGCATTCTTATTTGCGACATACTTTGTTGATGTTTAACCCCAATAACTTGGATGATGTATGTGTTCAAGCCACACATTTAGAAGCTAGGGGTAAGCATGATAATTATTCATTTATGAAGAAGTCATCTAAAGTTGACAACAAAGATAAAAGCAAATATAAGGGAAAGGAAACAGCTACCATCATGAAAGAGGGTGAAAAACCCACATGCTCACATTGTCAGAAAGGACATGATGTTTCTAAGTGTTGGAAACTTCATCCGAAGTTAAAACCAAAGTGGATGGGAAGAAATAAAAACAAAGATAAAGATAATCAAGCAGCTGCTGCCGTAGTGATTCAAGACTTGGGATCTGATTCAGGTGATGAGACTAAGATCACAGCAATAGGGATCCGAGGTAAAGATAAAGGTATATCTCTTTCCATTGATGCAAGTTCAAGTTCTAATTCATGTGCAAGTACAAGTACAAATCTGCTATCTACTTCTATGCAAAGTGATAAAAGAAGAAGTGAATTGTTTCATGTTCGTGTCATTACAAATCATACAAAGATTGATACATTGTTTGATAGTGGTTCTCAAGTGAATTTGATATCAGAAGAAGTGGTTAAGAAACTTAATCTAGTTACTAGTCCTCATGAAAAACCCTATCCTCTTGGTCGGGTTACTAATGATACACAATTGCAAGTTACAAAGAAATGTGTTTTGAAATTTGCAATCACTGAAAAGTTTATGTATGAGGTAGAACTAGATGTAGTACCACTTGACATTTGTGGAATTGTACTTGGGAGTCCATATTTGTATGACCGGAAAGTAGTATTTTATAGAGAGTAGAACAAATATCATCTCTTTAAAGGTGGTGTGGAATACATTGTTCGTGCACATCGTATGAAAACAAATCTAGCATTAGTCACTACAAGTTAAATGAAAATGATAGTGAATGCTAGTAGGAAGTTTGCATTAATGGCTGTTAAATGTGAATCATTGGAAAGTGGTAATCTGGAACATGGAATTAAATTAATTAAAAGTGTTCTCGAGTATGGTGCTTTGTTACAGGGACCTGAAAGACTATCAATTACTAGATATGTACAACCTGAAGTGCAGTTGCAGCGAAGCATGTCTCTTCCAAATCTTGGCATGAATCTGATGATTATTCAAAAGACTGTTCCTGATTATTGTGTGATGTGCAAATCTATTGATAAAAGCTTGGTATTGTACACACCTATTCATACTTCATCTCATCCTTGTAAAAATTTTGTAAGGGACTTTGATGGGGGACTACCAATTAGTTTGTGCTTTCAGTATATTGGGGTTCATGTTGGGCTTCCTATGACTATTGTACATGTTCGGCACTTCCGAATATTGGGGCAATTTTTGTCAGTTTTATGGAGTCTTAGGGACACTAATTTTGAAAGGAGCACAATGTATTATCCACATGTTATTGGGAAAACATGGGTAGTCAGTAGAACAGTCATTTGATTTCTTTAGAATTATTGTGATGAACGTCCTAGAGCTTGGGGTGAACAGTTGCAGCACATACAGTACATTAAATATCCTTTTGAGACTTGTTTTTGTTATCTGTTGAAGTCACATGTGGACTTTTCTTTCCACACAAAAGATGTGAGAGGTGGAAATCATGATGCAAAGAAAACAGTGCAGCAGATAGTGCAAGAATAGTAGGAGAAGAGTTAAAGGCAATTTACAAAGCCAGGCATGACAAGCATCGAGTTGATCATTAATTTCAAGTTGGTGACAGAGTTTGGTTACATATCACCAAAGAAAGAATGAAAGGTGAAGGTAAAAAGCTTAAGCCTATCAGGCATGGTCCTTTTGAGATATTGGAAAAGATCGGTACTAATGCTTTTCGCTTGAATTTACCTTCATACATGCAAATTTATCCAGTTGTCAATGTTGAGAATCTTAAACTGTATGAGCCTCCTATGATCATGGATGAGGAAACTGACATACATATTCCTTTAGTTGATGATATGGTCCCTGAATACATGAAAGAGTTGCAGGATGATGTTATTCTTGACAAAAATGTAAGGACTTCATGAAGAGGGAATGTTGAGTATCTTCAAGTGGGGCTTAAAGGCATGCATCCTAGCAAAGCAAGATGGATGGAGATTGGAACAGTGAGGGAGATGTACCCTCACTTACTTGCAGAGTGATTCAGGCTTTTGGAGGTCCAAAAGCTCTCCATTGGGGAGGAAGGATCCAATGGATTATTCATCTTCAAAAATTACACTGATCCAACATGGTACAATGGTTATTAATGGTTCAAATAACATAAGATATGTTTTTAACTCATATGTTAAACATCACGTAGTTATAGCATCGCGCCGTTATAGGCCGCGCAGTTATAGTATAGCCCGCGCAGCTTGCGCACCGTCAAGGGGAACATCATCTGGTTCGTGAAAATCCTGTGCGGTCACATATGCTGCGACGTTATGGAGCTTAGTTATATGTTGCGACGTTGTGGAGCTTAGTTATATGCTGCAACGGTTGAGGATACTGGGACGTTGTGGAGCTTAGCAATATGCTGCAACGGTTGTGGATGCTGCAACATTTGT
Organism: Pseudotsuga menziesii; assembly: GCA_001517045.1. Classification (NCBI taxonomy): domain Eukaryota; kingdom Viridiplantae; phylum Streptophyta; class Pinopsida; order Pinales; family Pinaceae; genus Pseudotsuga; species Pseudotsuga menziesii. The sequence goes on along the minus strand of LPNX010503378.1, from coordinate 20,831 downwards.
GGCAAAACCCGCGCAGTTAAATGGTAACATCAAATGTTTATTACATTGGGTGCGCAGTTAGCTGGCGGTTACGTTATATTGTGTGGCGGTTGCAATGTCACATTAAATGGAAAAGTTTGGCGGAGTTCCATTTATATCCATTATTTGGCGAGTTTAACATATATGTAACAGTTGTCCATTATTTGGCGGGTTGTAACATTTAACAGGAAAACAGAACCATGGCCACATTTAATAGTGGATAACATGATATGTGTAACACCTTTTGCAACATTTCAGGGATATGGAACGTCATGGTAACATAACGTTTGTGCAGCGATGTGGCATGATTGCATGATTCAGTTTTAGTTATGGTTGTAATGATAATGAAGAAGATAATAGCTGTGATGATAAAATGAGTCAAACCATTACTTACCCGGGGGGGACTGAACGCTTTTATAAACACGTTTTTGGCCACATTGAAAGGGGAGCCCAGGGAGAAAAAGGGGAGCAGTGAAGGGAGATTTAGATCCCCGAGAGTTTAGCTGTAATTTATCCAGATTGTTGTTTGTATTTAGAAGTTGACCACTCTCTGTTATAATGGGGCTTATTTGCTTTTGAAGACCATATTGTATTTTCCAGAGAGGAGTCTTAAGGAATTTATGTCCAGTATTATGTTTGTACAGCTGCTGAATTTGATTTTGCAGAGGCAGAGGAAAAGAGAGTTTTGCTGTTAATTTTTAAATGTTGTTTTGTATGCAAAGTTGACTATACTCTGTTATGATTTGGCTTCTTTTCCTTTTGAAGGCCATAATGTAATTTCTAGAAGAGAGGTCTTGAAGACTTTGTACAGCATTCTGTTTACAATTGCTGAAGTTGATTCCAGAACCATTTTGTACCATTTTAAGACCATTAATTGGATCGGTACCCATTGGAGAGGGACCCGGAGACGTAGCCCAGTGAAGGGGGTGAACTCCGTTATCAACTTCTGTTTGTGACTCTCATCTTCATTTTTCTGTTTTATCTTCCTGTTTCAGCTTGGTTTTATTACAATTTGCATTTCACTTCTGTTTTAAGCATTTAAATTCTGTTAATGCTATTTTATGAAGTAAGCAAACTGATAAACGCATTCTTTATAAACTTTTAATACACACAAGTTGAGAGCCGATAGATCAATTCTTCATGCAAGAGAACTTGGGAATAAAATAGATAACATATTGGGTACAGCACCACCTCGTTCAACAGTTTTTCCTCATAATCCAGACCCTTGGCGTGTGGGATATCGCTCACTTGCTGATTCTATGAAACCCATTGAACCTATTCTAGATCGGGTTGTGACTCCACATAATTTAGGTCAAACTACCAACCCCACCACCTCCCATATTATGTCTATTCCAAATCCTCCCAGGTCTTCCGCACCTAGGGAACAACATTCAATTCTCGTTTCATCAATACCTTCTAGTGCCGGGGGGGCAACCCCTGGAATGACCTACATTACCTGTCACTGGAATTGTAGTTAGTCGTGGATAGACCTCTAGTATAGAGCAATATACAGTTTATTTCCCTCATACCCATACGAATGTGGTTAATCCCCCATCCATTTCAGGTTAGCTCTTAGGGGCACAACCTGTAACCAATCAAACCTCTTGGGGGTATGGTTACACAAAAAATCAAGTACCTATAGGAAATACCAATTACCAACCTACAGGAATGCCTTATGCTGGAATTCCATATCCTAGTAATACTTTCACTCCATGGGGGTAACCTAACTGGTCCTACATGCCAGCTATGGGAGGGATACCTATTCATACAACGGGGGGTGCCGGAGGACCACCTTACGGAGGTCCTCCCTCTGGGGGACCTAATGGTCCTGGAGGGCCTAGAGGATTTCCTCCTTATAGTCCTAATGGTTCTGGTGGTCCTAGGGGGGCTAGTGGCTTCCCTCCTAATGGTCCTAGAGGGTCTAGTGGCCCTCCTCCTAGTGGTTCTGGTGGCTCCGAAGGTTTACTTCCCAGGGGTCTTGGAGGGTCAGGTGGTCCTCCTCCTGTTGGCCTAGGTGGTCCTGGTGGTCCCAATGGTCCTAGTGGTCCGAGAGGCCTTGGAGGCTCTAGTGGTCCTAACGGTCCCGATCCCAAAAATCAACCCCCTACGAGTGGATCTTCCAATGGTTCTTCATCACAACAACCTGTCTATTAGTCTACTTACGGTCCTACTAGTACTTATATGCCCTATCAATACTACCGGTACATGCAACCTAATCTCCAATTACCTTTCCTAGCAACTTTGGACTTGCCTGATTTGTCCAAGTTGATTAATGATCCCATTCGACATAACCCTTTGTGGCCTCCCATTCCGGTAAAGTTACCATCGGACGTCCCAAAATTCGATGGGAAGCAGAGAGATGATCCAAAAAACCATGTCATGACATTTCATTTTTGGTGTTCTTCAAATTCCCTAATGGATGATTCAGTTCATTTAAGACTCTTTCAGCGAAGTGTTGAGGCGTGGAAATTCGCAGGCAACAATAGCAAGGGATTCTCCCCAGTCAAAGTTCCCAACTAGCCCGTGACTGTTTGGTGTAGGGAATCCATCTGGTTTGTGATCCGGCTATCGTAGGTTAAGTAACAAAACTAAAAGGTTTTACTGGTTGTGGCTCGGTCCACCGTATATATTTTTGTATTTTTTGACTTAAAGTATGATGTGCACGTGCCTAATTAACATGCAGGGTGATAAACGATGCAAGGAGTAGTCACAAAGTGATGCGCAAGTTCTTACCTCTCGTCTTAGAACTTACAAGCATCTAAATCACATACACAGTAATAAAGTAAATCTAGCTATCTACCTATCCCTGGGGAGCCAAATTGTAACTTATCAATGAGTAATGTATATTGTACATGCATTATAAAGAGAAATTACAGATAGTTGATACTTCTTCCCACAACACATGAATGATTAAAGATATTTAACAATCATATAACCAATTGCTTATGAACAACATTCATTACTCATGGTGGTAATTTCACAGAATAAACCAGAAATCATTCAGACAAGAACATAAGCCCTAAGAGTTAGAACGATCTCACAGTTAATGGACAAAAAAGCTGGAAAACAAAATAGTTCATCTTCCACCAATCCATAGCATAACATTTGAACGTCCCACCAAACTTTCTCCGACAGGAAAACAATAATTCTTTATTGCAAAAAAAAGTAGTTCTTCTTACAATATCTCTTTACTTGTCTAACTGGGAAAAAATCCCCTCCTTTCTTCTAAGTCTGCTATATTTATACAAAAAGAATAAGATTGTTGGGTTTCCCATAAATAACTCTTGGGCTTCCCCAACTCCTCGCCTCCCCAAAATTTTGCTTTCACTAAGCGTTTACAAAATTGCAGCATATTACAAAAAGGACAAATATTCACGAGGAGGGCCTCGCTTGATTATTTAGAAATTTCTTCCAAGCCGAAGCCTCTAAGGCGATGCCTTCAAACTCAGAAGGTTCCAAAAAATGAAGCTCCTCATCTAGATTCCTTTTTCTTTCTTCTTCTTCAGTCTTGGCATCTTCTTCTTCTTTTCTGGCTGCCTCTTATGTAGCTCTTCTTTTCTCTTCCTCTTCTCCCTTCAGCCACCCTTCGACTTCTTGCGATAACCTTTGGGATTCTTCATTTATTTTCCTGGTTTCCTCATCGGCCTTTGCTTGCTCATCCTGCCCCTTTCCACATTTGGTGGTGATATTCTTTTTAAACCTTTTCCTCAAGGCCATTATGTTCAATGCACTACGGAATACGGACTCTTCTCTATCCCAATGGTGAGTGTATTCAAAATGGACATTGGCCTCTTTACAGTGCTCAGCAACCTTGTTGTGGGAGTCATTCGTGTGGAAGGGCATTTCCCCAAAATGAAAATTTTCCAACTCCTCCACAAATTCATCGGCCTTCCTAACTCTAGTAAACTTATAACTCCCCAACCTGAAAGGCAAAGGAGGATATGCAGCCTTCTTATGTTCAAATAAAAAGATTCCTATGCCATCTAGGAAGACTTGCTTGACTTCCTCTTTGTGAATTATATAGCCTGTGGCATACTTAGGCAATAGGGAGGGTGCTCTAGAGCCTCCAAACATTCTGAAATAGAGCCCCTCCTCAGTCAGGTAATAATCAGCATATTCCTCGATCACCTGCAGTGCCTCCTCAAACATGCAGTCACATTCTTTTAAGAAAATAAGAGTATATAATGGCATGATAAAATGTTCACAGACCTCCCTATAGTGACTGTGGTACTTGTGAGCCCATAGTGGCTTGTATGCGTAGTAAATAGGTATCCTTTCCCAGTCCCAAATGCACCTTAAGTCGGGGAAAGGTTGATTGCACAGTATGCAATCAATGAGTATGGCGCTCATGTAAAATTATGACCTCTTTTGGGAAACTCCTCCCAAAGCTGAGGCCATACAGGCTGAAATACTATTTGACACTACGTTGGCCCAATTGAAAATGGTCCCCTGTGTCGCGACATAAAAAATAATCGGAATCCACTCCAATTTGAAGCTTTTGCCATGAGCTCTCCCAAAAATTCTATTGAGCATTAAGGCAATGAACCTGTAAGGGGTCCTTAAGCTCGCAGTGTCATATTCTCCCATCGGCCTGGTTCTAAAGTTTCTTCCAGGAATTAGCATCCCCTTGAGGGTCTCGATGAGGTCCATTCTGATGTTTCTCAGCCAATCTTCAGTTAAAAATATTTGTGCTTCTGGCAGGTGGTAGGACAGGGCTACATATCCTGGGCTATAGGCAGCATAGCCTTGTTTGTCAACATTCTCAAGAATCATAGTGGTTACATCTGCCCTGGGCAGAATCCACCCAATCACTTTAGAGCATGGAAAGAGCTCTGGTCTTGTAGCAATCTTCATCAATGAAGACCTTTCTATGTTGGTGTATATGCTTTCTTCCTCAAAACCTATATCAGGCACCTCTCAACGCGTGATCAACCTGTAGATGTCTCCCCACTGATACTCAGGCTCTACACCAGTTATGCATTTGGTGTCTTCATAAATATATTCGGTCTTGGTGATGACTTCAACGTCGGGATCCTCTTCAACCACAGGGGCCTTCTTCTTTTGACACTTAGACATTTTGGGCTCAGAGGAATCTTCCTGTCACATATAAAATTGTAATTATTAGGTTATTTCCAGACAAATTGTAGAGATTCAGATAACAATGTAAACGTTTTACCTCATCTGTGTTCAACATGATGGTAGTTAATCAAATTAAGCAAATATGTTCACACCAATACTCCTGTCTAACACTGAAAATGGCTCAATCAACAAAGCTCGAGTGGGAAACAAAATCTACGTTATTATGGAACAACCTCAGGCTCTCTGTGGGCGCCATGACTACTATGTTATGCGGAACAATGGAGACACTTATTCTAGCCACTTAAAGGGGGCGTTTCATAAAAAAACATTATCTATGTGCCATCTACGGTCCATCTAAGGCTGGGCGATGCTTTACTATCCTAGACTGTTTCAGGTTCAAATCCGACCGTGAACCGGGTCGCTCAAAATAGCAAGGTAAAAACGCGGTCTTGGTTCGAAAGACGTTGGAGACCGGACCAGTGGAAAAATTTGGACTTTCCCCAAGAAATCCCTGAACATCCTTCCCGAGTCGACCAAGCATAAAATGGGGCAAACCGGTGTAGACAATGTAACGGTCGTCTGCAACAGCTTCCCCAACCATCAAGTGCAAGGTCGAAAACCATAACAGTCGTGGAAGGAAACTACCCCGTGGGCAACAAAAATATCCTACTGACAGTTACGTTACACGTCCCAGCATATATACATATAAATGATGGGGACCACAGGAAACCCTAACCATGAAAATTACAACAAACCAAAAATGAACAGCCCAGTCAAATGGAATGGGATGAGGAGTACAAGGGCCTACCCGGCGATGCTGCGTGACTGGCGAGAGGAATATTGTTGAGCTTCCATGGCGGAGCCACCTAGGAATGAGGTTACCGACAGCGGGGGTCCTGGTTGGCTCGAGAGAGAATGACAGCGCAACGACAGTCCAAAATAAAAATAGAATAATAATTTACCCGACCCCCCATATATATATATATATATATATATATATATATATATATATATATCCGGTCAACCATAAGCGATGGGAGAAAACATCGGACGGTGAAAACATGAGGATCGTAGATCATAACGACATCTCCTCCCGTAACATCGGGTGGTAAAACAACTAGGTGAACCAGCGAGACATCCGAGAGAAACCAATAAAGCATCGAAGCTCGTAAGACTAAACGTCAAATCAAATAGAAGGATGAGGAGCCACAATGACGGAAATGTAAAAGACATCGAGTTCCATGGAAAAGTAAACTCAAACCACCGGAAAGACAGCGCTTTTCAACGCCGCAACGGCGGACGCCAAAAACTCAAAAATCAATGAAACAACAAAACGGGGTTGAAAAGTCAATGCAACTACCGGGAGACTTCGTAGTCTGCCGTCCGCAACTGCGGAGAACGCAGGAACAAAATGTTCCGATGGGAATCCAAATGACAGCCGATTGAGACAAAGTGCATCGGAGAAAAATATCGGAGCTAGTTGCTTATTACTTCTCCACAACGGCGGGAGCGCAAGTGACTAAACTTCTGATTCAAACACTCAAAAATGCGTTCGATGGCAAGGTAAAATTAAACAAGTAGTGAAACATTTCTGGCATTAGGAACAGTTTTTTCTGCTGAATCATCAAACCAAATCATAGTCAAACCAAAATAATCCAAAGGACGGTCCCGAAATTTTTTGAATTTTGGGAAAATGTTGCAGCTACAACAATTGGCAACTACCTGGTGAACCCCATATTTATGACTTAACTTCCTCTCAGTAAAAGACTGTCTAGCTCAAAATTTGAATTCTTCTAGATGCTTGTATTCCTAAGCTGGATAACCCATGCATTTAAATCATTGAGAAGCAGTTCATTCTTTGGGTAGTGGGAATACTCAAAATATTTGCAAGTCTGAATAACTCTTTTGAGGCCTAATAAGTGAGATTTATTTTACCCCTGACTTTAGGTCGTTTCTAGCTTGGACACCATAGGATCGTAACATATGGTAAACAGCACTATTCTTTTGTTCCTCATTCCCATGCCAATTACACTTTTTGTGCCGTTTGAAATTTTGTTCTTTTGAGTCCTCCATCTTCCTTTCTTTCTAAATTTTATTCAGGCTCCTCTATCCATAGTGTCCTTTTGTGTGACAGAAGACTTTACTTTTCATCTCACAGACGAAGAAGAACTTTTGGCAATTTGAAATTCATGTTTCTGATACTTCGCTTTGATATGTATTGTTTCTTTAAGGATTTTTGACTCTTGATAGCCTTTAGGCTTTCTGAAATCATGGCATGGGATCGTTTATATATAGTAAACTGTTTACCTTTCTTCCTTTCCGTGGGCTCTTCGCCATCACTCCCTAGGACATTTTAGATGTGACATGGATGGAGCCTCGAAATAGTATTCCAGACCTCTTAATTCTGAGTTATTTACAATGGGTTAAGGAGGGCTTCAATGAGTGCATGGCCAATTAGGAACACTTCCTACTAGAATACATTCTATTGTTAAAAGCACAATCTTTTCATCAATATTTTTGTTAATTAAGAACCCTGATGTTTCCAATGCAACCAAAAGTTTGCCTCTTTGTTCAAAACCAAAATAACCAGAAACAAAATGGTAAATCAAGACAAAACAACAGCAAATTATTTATGTACAAATCATTAAAACAAAGAAAAGAAAAAGGTGCCCACTCCTAAAAATCCTTTAACCTGGTGAGTCAAGGGGTGGGCTAGATTGTAGACATGGGATACCTAACCATGGTCTAAATGTGCTATTTTTGAAATCGAAACCATGTCTACCGGTCTACAGTCATATTATCAGCCTGAGGAAGTTGAAGGAGCTCAGGATAAGTGTCAATCATAGAACTGGATTTTCTTGAGGCATGATATCTTAGTTCAAGCTCTGTTAGATAATTTCCCAGAATAGAATTAGCAGATTCATTTCCTTCCCCCAGCTTAGTGATAGTATGTTTCATGTAAGGTTCTCTCAAAATTTTAATCTGATTTGGGGTACCCTTATGAGGTAACCATAAATGAGACCAGTCTGAAGCAAAATACCCCTTCAACCTGGTAGACCAATCTCGGTTCAGAATAAGCCCATATCCATCCGGTATGTCAGCCACCATAATGTCAATAAATTGACATATCTTTGTTATTTGCAGATAAGCGTATGAGAACATTATTCATTTATCCCACTACTTTGACATTTGTTCTATCTAGTTGCACTACTTCCCAGGCTGTGGGCTTGGGCTGCCCATTAATATTTTTGCAAACTTCGAGTGGCATAACATTTATCGATGATCCAGAATCCACCAAGCAATTATGCACGTTATGATTCATCACTTCTAGAGTCAAAAGAAAAGGTGGGGTTTTAGATTTTTCTTCCCAACTTGGTTCGATGTCTTCTTCCCCCGGTTGGTTTTTAGTGGGTACATCCTTTTTAGGCCCCTCAATTTTTTCAGTGTTTTCTTTGTTAACATCTACTTGTCCTTCCATAAGCTTGGCATGCTTGTCGATTTGCTCTTTTTCCTGGTTGACAGTAGGGACTTCAGGTGTTTTATCTTCAACATTGTCATTTATCTGTCTCTCGACATTCTTTTGCAACTTATTAATATTTGAAATCGTTGCATTATCTTTAATTATCATATCCATGTATTTTGTTGCTATTGGTATTTTTTCGGGTTTAAGAGTGCTCTTTTCTGTATCAAAAAGAAAGACACAGTCCCATAAGAACATGGTATCATCTTCTTGTTTCTCTATGGTCTTGTTATTCTTTTCTTCTTCCTTGCTTTCTTTTGTCAATTTAGAATCCAAGAGTTGGTTCATTACCAATGTCATCGAATTTAACCATTAAGGACCATTCTTTTCAGAATGAGGTTGTTGGTGAAAAGTGCAGAAATTGTCCCCCCCTACCTCTGTTATACTCATTGATGATGAATTATGTGTAGGGGTTTTCAATTGGTTGTTATCCTCCCCTTTTTGGTAGTAGGGTTTATAAGTTTTCTGAACTTCCCTTTCTTTCTCCAGATCTATTACTCTGTTGGAGATTTTTTGAATCATTTTTAGCATTCCCTCAAAATCATTTGATTGCTCCTCTTTAGGTTTAGGTAGCAATAAGGCTCTTCTCCCGGCAATTTTTTCTCCAGGTAGCTCGGGATAATCTTGTATGCTTTCCTTTTCAACCTCTACCCTTTTTGCCTCTTTATAAGTCTCTTCCAACGTAGGTCTGACCTTCATTTTGGAAAACATGGCCAACTCAAGTCCCAGAGCTGAGGTATAATATTCAATTAGGACATTGTCTGAGGGTCTATCAGTTTCAGAGAAGTTCTTGAGGTATGTTGAAAACCTTTGAGTGAAATGATGTACCTTCTCATTCTTTCTTTTTTTTTAAACACCAAGACCTTTCATTAGTGATGCATGCTTCTTTTGGGCTGCGTATTTATGTCTGAAAATCCTTTCAAAAGTGTCCCAATCAGGAATAGAGTTTGCAGTCAAACCAAAATACCAGGATGCTGCTGCTCCATTAAGGGTATGCGGGAACAATCTACAGACAAAATCCTCATATTCCCCAACCCTTAACCCTTCTCTTGCTAAATAGAAACTTTGCAAGTGGTCATCTACAGCAATCTTTTCATCGGGATCAAACTTAGGCAGCAAATTCTCAAAAACTTGAGGTAGGTTATGCAATGGAGGTGTTAGGTTCAAAGGTGATCTGGATTTCCAAGCTGGAGGTGGGTTGGGCTAATTCACATTTACACCAGCCATGAGTCTAGGTAAAGAGTGAGGGGGTGAGCAAAAAGGAGAGTATAACTTCCTGTAAGGCTGCTTCTACAAGTTCTTTCAAACTCTAAGTACTTGGGTCAGGACAAAATCTTCCAAAATATTGTTGGTGGGGTAATCTTGGGAAAATAGGTTTCCTTGGCCAGCCATGCACTGGAAGCCCTCCTTCTAGCACCAGAAACTATTGAGGCCTGGAAATTTGTAGGAAACAATAGCAAGGGATTCTCCCCAGTCAACGTTCCCAACTAGCCCATGACTGTTTGGTGTAGGGAATCCGTCCGGTTTGCAATCCGGCTACCGTAGGTCAAGTAACAAAACTAAAAGGTTTTACCAGTTGCGGCCTGGTCCACCGTATATATTTTTGTATTTTTTCACTTAAAGTATGAAGTGCACGTGCCTAATTAACATGCAGGGTGATAAAGGATGCAATGAGTAGTCACAAAGTGATGCCCAGGTTCTTACCTCTCGTATTAGAACTCACAAGCATCTAAATCACATACACAGTAATAAATTAAATCTAACTATCTACCTATCCCCGAGGAGCCAAATTGTAACTTATCAATGAGTAATGTATATTGTACATGCATTATAAAGAGAAATTACAGATAGCTGATACTTCTTCCCACAACACATGAACGATTAAAGATATTTAACAATCAGATAACCAATTGCTTATGAATAGCATTCATTACTCATGGTGGTAATTTCACAGAATAAACCAGAAATCATTCAGACAAGAACATAAGCCCTAAGAGTTAGAACGATCTCACAGTTAATGGACAAAAAAGCTGAAAAACAAAATAGTTCATCTTCCACCAATCCATAGCATAACATTTGAACGTCCCACCAAACTTTCTCCGACAAGCAAACAATAATTCTTTATTGCAAAAAAAAGTAGTTCTTCTTACAATATCTCTTTACTTGTCTAACCAGGAAAAAAGCCCCTCCTTTCTTCTAAGTCTTCTATATTTATACAAAAAGAATAAGACTTTTGGGCTGCCCATAAATAACTCTTGGGCTTCCCCAACTCCTCGCCTCCCCAAAATTTTGATTTCACTAAGCATTTACAAAATTGCAGCATATTACAAAAAGGACAAATATTCACGAGGAGGGCCCCGCTTGATTATTTAGAAATTTCTTCCGAGCCGAAGCCTTTGAGGCGATTCCTTCAAACTCAGAAGGTTCCAAAAAATGAATATTTATCTTGAATTTTGTAGCCTGGTTCTTGATGGCTTCAATTCTAGCTACACTCAAACGAAGTTGATCTTCTAATAGCTGCACACTGACTGCGAAATGATCTATCTCATCCCTTAAGGTCGGGTCATCGAGAGCTTTAATGTGCTGTATTTTTCTTTCCTCTTCTTGGTACCTTTTCTGCAAAACTTCCACAAACAAGTTGTGGTCCTGGTAAAGAATCTATTCTCTGTTCATCTTCCACTTGGCATCGGTTATAAGTAATCAGGAGCCTTCTAAAGAATTATGTACATGCCCCTTTTGTCTTTCTAACATCCTTCTTGAATTCCTCGGTTGAGTTAATAGAAAACTCCAATAAGTCGTAGTCCTGCTTAAGGGCCTATCAATCTTTCGAGGGCAGCTCTGCAGGAGCTTCGTCATTCTGCTCTAGTCTTTCCATCCTTGCTGTCAGGACTTCCAGAATGTCCTAAGATCTATCAACAAAATATGAGGAAGTCTCCAAAATCTCCTCCAACCAACCATCTACTTGCAAAACCCTACATATTTCCTCTTCTATGGTCGTCTGCAGCTGAAGCATCTTGACTTTCTATGCCAGCACATGTTCCTTGAAAGGTTGGAGATTAACATGTTGTTCTTTGGCTTCCTCCAAAGCTGATGTCAGAGAGGTAATCTGCTCTTGAAGTTTTGTCTCTTGTTCTTAAGATTGCCTCTCATTCGTCTCCAAGGTGGTCTTTTGCAGCTCTAGATCCTCTATCTTTCCTAGCAGCTGTTCTTTCTCTGCCCTCAATTCTTGATATTCTTGTTGTATTTTCTCTAGACACTCCTGGGCTGTCTCCATAGATCTTCTCTCTTCTTGGAGAACCTGAAGTTCAGCCTTTGAATACTTTATCTCCCTGTGCACGTCTTCAAATTTCCTCTTTAACTTATTGTTTTCTTCTCTTTCATTTCTTAGTGTGTCTTTTAATTGAGAAGAAGACTTCTTAGACTGCTCCAGATCTGTCATTATTTTATGTACATTGTCCTCTGAAGTGTGGATCAATGCAGCCCCTGCTCTGATATTGAATCTGGGGTCTCTGTCTATTCCATATACAACGGTCGTATCAATTATCATCTTACCTGGCAGGCCCCCTGTTTCAACTTTCTTCTCGGTTCTTTTTACTATCCTTTTCCTTTCTTTATCATAGAAGATAGTATTAAAATCAGGGACCTCTTCCCATATCTTCTGTTCAAAGGGGACTAGTCTAAGGGTGGGGGCCATAGACTATCCAGGTGTGCTGACAGCAGGTACTTCAGGGTGTTGAACATCGCGGTTCTCCACATCCTGGGTCTGAATGTCTACTATGTCAGAGGCTAACTGTTCTATCACTGTTTGGGTTAGCTTTATCCTTTCTGCCTCCTGCTTCTGAAGCTCCTCATCTAGCTTCCTTTTTCTTTCTTCTTCTTCAGTCTTGGCATCTTCTTTTGCTTTTCTAGCTGCCTCTTGTGTAGCTCTTCTTTTCTCTTCCTCTTCTCCCTTCAGCCACCCTTCGGCTTCTTGGGCTAACCTTTGGGCTTCTTTGTTTCTTTTCCTAGTTTCCTCATCGACCTTTTCTTGCTCATCTTGCCCCTTTCCACCTTTGGTGGTGATCTTCTTTTTAAACCTTTTCCTCAAGGCCATTATGTTCAATGCACTGTGGAATACGGACTCTTCTCTGTCCCAATGGTGAGTGTATTCAAAATGGACATTGGCCTCTTTGCAGTGCTCAGCAACATTGTTGTGGGAGTCATTCCTATGGAAGGGAATTTCCCCAAAATGAAACTTTTCCAACTCTTCCACAAATTCATCGGCTTTCTTAACTCTAGTAAACTTATAAATCCCCAACCTGAAAGGAAAAGGAGGATATGCAGCCTTCTTATGTTCAAATAAAAAGCTTCCTATGCCATAAAGGAAGACTTTCCTGACTGCCTCTTTGTGAATTATATAGTCTGTGGCATACTTAGGCAATAGGGAGGGTTCTCTAGAGCCTCCAAACATTCTGAAATAGAGCCCATCCTCAGTCAAGTAATAATCATCATATTCCTCGATCACCTGCAGTGCCTCCTCAGACATGCAATCACATTATTTTAAGAAAATAAGAGTATATAATGGCATGATAAAATGTTCACAGACCTCCCTGTAGTGACTGTGGTACTTGTGAGCCCACAGTGGCTTGTATGCGTAGTAAACAGGTATCCTTTCCTGGTCCCAGATGCACCTTAGGCGGGGGAAAGGTTGATTGCACAGTATGCAATCAATGATTATGGCGCTCATGTAAAATTCTGACCTCTTTTGGGACACTCCTCCCAAAGCTGAGGCCATACAGGCTGAAAGACTATTCAACACTATATTGGCCCAGCTGAAAAATGGTCCCCTATGTCACGACATAAAAAATAATCGACATCCACTCCAATTTGAAGCTTTTTCCATGAGCTCTCCAAAAAATTCTACTGAGCATTAAGGCAATGAACCTGTAAGGGGTCCTTAAGCTCACGGTGTCATATTCTCCCGTCAGCCTGGTTCTAAAGTTTCTTCCAGGCCTAAGCATCCTCTTGAGGGTATCGACGAGGTCCATTCTAATGTTTCTCAGTGAATCTTCAGTTAAAAATATTTGTGCTTCTGGCAGGTGGTAGGCCAGGGCTACATATCCTGGGCTATAGGAAG
>LPNX010503354.1:4505-84392 GCA_001517045.1 Pseudotsuga menziesii | reverse complement strand
CTATAGGAAGTTTATCCGACATTACTCAGACATGACCTACCCACTAGAAGAACTACTCAAGGATGACATAGAGTTTAAATGGACAGAGGAATGCCAAATATCATTCGACAACCTGAAAAGAAAACTGGTCGAAGCCCCCATACTTAGATTTCCCAATTGGTCGATCAAATTCCATGTGCATATTGACGCATCAGGCATAGCAATTGGAGCTATTCTGACCCAACCAGGAGACGATGGTATGGACTACCCTATAGTATACAGTAGTCGAAAACTAAATAAGGCTGAAAGGAACTATTCGACCACCGAACGAGAAGCCCTAGGAATGGTCTTTGCACTTCAGAAATATCGACACTACCTCTTAGCTAACCCCTTCATCTTTTACACCGACCATCAAGCTTTGAAATACCTCGTAAACAAACCCCTTCACCATGGTAGAATCTGTCGATGGCTCTTACTGTTCCAAGAATTTGAATTCGAAGTAGTTGTCCGACCAGGGAAGTTAAATGTCGGAGTAGACCACCTATCCCGAATCGACACCGGAGAGGAACCGACTGGAATCGACGACGACCTACTAGATGCACATCTATTTCGTATAGAAGCAGTACCAAAAGAACTAGAGGAAATCGCTCAGTTCCTAGAAACAGGTCAGGCCCCCGAAGGTCTTAACACTAAAAAGAAGCAAATCCTAGCTATGAAGGCTGCCCCCTACAGCCTCATCAACGGATTTCTATACAAAATAGGGTTAGACGATGTTCTTAGAAGATGTGTACTTGCCCATGAATGAGAGCAAATCATGCACGAAGCACATTACGGACCAGCAGGAGGACACTTTCAGGCCGACACAACTGCTAAGAAAATTCAACAGTCTGGACTATGGTGGCCGACGCTTCATAAGGATTGTAAAACCTTTGTTCGTCGATGTGACAGATGCCAACGACTTGGTCGACCACTGCCGAGTACAGAAATTCCCCTGATCTCTGTAAACCCTAGTCTTACATTTGAAATTTGGGCTATCGACTTCATAGGACCATTCCCTGTTCCAGCCCGACGGTCAGGTGCACGGTATATTATCACTGCAGTCGAATATGTCACTAAATGGGCAGAAGCAGAACCTGTCGAGACTTTGTTAACAAAACTATCAAACATCTAACCGACAAGTTTCATATCGACCACCGACGGAGTACAGCCTACCACCCTCAGTCGAATGGTGCCATTGAAGCTTTCAATAAAACCCTGACAAAAGGACTGACTAAAATATGCAATGCTGACAAAGATGACTGGGATGAGAAGATTCCTGCAGTCTTATGGGCATACAGGACTGCGTATAAACGGTCGACTGATCAAACCGCCTTTCGACTGGTATATGGACAAGAAGCAGTCGTACCTCTGCACTTCAGACAACAGGCACCTATAGTTGCACAGATATTACATGTCGATGTTGAACAGGCCAGGAAGGACCGACTCTTTCAACTTAATAAATTAGAAGAACATCGACTCATGGCCATCCAGCACCAAGAGATACAAAAACAACAGCAGAAAGCTTGGCATGACCGTAATATGAGAAACAAAAATCTGTCAGTCGGTGACCTTGCCCTACTGTATAACAGTCGAGTCAAAGGCAAGCCTAAGAAACTGCACACAGAATGGATGGGCCCTTATGTTGTCGAAGAAATACATCCTAATGGGTCGGTTCGACTAAAAACATTACAGGGCCTGGTATTTCGGAAGCTTGTTAATGGAGCCCGACTTAAACGATATAAAAATTGAAAAAAATAAAAATAAAAAAAAATTCATATAACGGTTTTAACTGACCCCAAAAACCTATAAAAAGATACAAAAATTCAAAAAAAAAAAAACATAAACCGTACACCCAGAAATCACCATCATGACAGCCACTCACCCATTCGACAACCGACTTCATTTCCATCGACCATCTTCATCGACCGACCATGTCGGCCGTTCTCACCACCGACACCGACCGCCGACCTGGAGCGTCCCATCCCGCATTAATGGCCTCGAGCCCCGACCCAGATTCACGAAATCGCACTCGAGTGTTGCAGTTGGCCTGTCAAGTCCACCATTACTTCACTCAGTTCGACACTCCACCCCACCCGCGCCTATAAATAATGAACACTCCACAGTTCATTTACCACACCACGCACCTACTGAGCATTCAAACTCCCAGTCGACTGAAATTTGTGAACCCTGTAAGAATTCCGACCAGTCTGAGCAGTCAGAAACCATGGCACCGAAACGCACTAGAGCTTCGGCTAAGGCTCAAGAACTTCAGGCAGCAGACTCACCCCTACTCCAGCGACTCAAGCAAATCCAAAACGCGAAAGTCCAGGAGGCTCCGTTTCAAAAGCTATGGACGGAGATTCAAGAATGGGCGTTTGAAGGCCAACGGATGACCCCGCAGGCTGAGAAAGTTAGGCATAGCACCATCTATTCCTACGCAAACGCACCCATCATGGCCAGCTTCACTGGTACAAAGGAAGCCGCGGTCAAATTCATCATCAGTCGTTACCACAACAACAGATTTTACTTTGACAGACCAGTCGACATTAATGGCGATGTTATCTCCCGACTGACTGGTCTCTCAAATCAAGGTGACCCGGTCCCTATCGGGATCAAGGAAGGACTAGTCGAACACTTTACCGGTTCGACGTCGGGCAAGAACTCCAAGGGTCTGATGATCAGTCAGATTAAGGAACGAACACCACAGATTGTGGCAAAAATCATCGCCATTACTCTCACCTTAGCTGGTCGCAGCAGTGACCTCAAACTGGAAATGCTGGACGCTCTCGACTAGATTACAACCAATGGCCGCATTTTCCGATGGGCAGACTACCTCGCAGACTTGGTTAAAACCATATGCGAGCACTGTCAGGAAACAGGAGGTATTATCAAATTCCCCTCCTTAATTATTTGGATTGCAATGTATTATATCTGTCTGGAAGGCAGTCCTGTCTTCCGAGAACCGACTAGGTTTGAGATGCACAGGTTCAAACCCTTTTCCCAAAAAGGAACTGTGCATGAACTCAACCAAGGAAAGGTCTTTATGGAAAACTGGTTCCAGCAGCTTAAGCTGCGCACGACAAGGTGGAGGGTGCCCCAAAACATCCGACGACACCTCCCAGCCGACTCACACATCCAACTGGAGCTCGACCATACATCCGTATGGTCGTCAAACAATCAGGATTCCAATGCTAGGGACCTCGACTACTATCCCACAGTCGAGCAGATCTTTCAGGAGTTGTCTAGGCAGACAAAAACCAAAATACAAGTCCCGGAGGCTGCAAAACAGGTCGACTTCTCTATAGTCGAACCTCTGACTGACCAGGAGAAGGAAGAAGATTACGAGCTGCACTTGTACATTAGCACCTTTGTGACAGAGGATACTCCACTTAGCACTCCTGGTTGGGTGCACTTAATAGTGAAGCATCCGACGGCACCAGTCGTGGACCCTCCGACCGAGCAACACCAGACACCACCACCAGCACAACAACCAGTTCAATAGACAACTCCGCCGGCTACTCAGACTGTCGTCCCAGCTCAGATCCCGACAGGAGAAGTCGAGGAAGACAACCCTGAGTATACTGTGTCTAAAAGCATTCTCAAGAAACTGGCAAAGGAGATCGCCATTGCCAGAAGGAACATCAAACTGCAAAAACGTCAGCAAGGTAAAGGTAAGCGCAAGCTTGTCCTTGCTGACTCCACAGATGACGAAGACGAACTAGCCGCCTCAGCACTTGATATTGTCGAGGATGCCAGAGCAAATAAGGTAACCGTTGAAACCCAGTTTCAACGGTTTGTCGAAGCAGGAGCACCCGAAGGTCGGCCGAAGAAGGCCAAAACAACACCACTGTCCGAAGATGTGGTCGACCTAGTGTCGACTCCTCCCCCTCCATCTCCGACTCAAATAGTCGAGGAACAAGCACCAGTGCAGCAGACCGACATATCACCCGATGTATTTGAAAGAGTGATTCCTGAAGCACTCAGGGCCAGGGCCAGCACGGACGCGGAACTGAAAGCTTTCTTTTCAACGCTACCTGCACTCTTCCAGTCAGCACAAACAATAAGGACAACAACACCCTTGAAAGCCAGCAGCAAGATATACGCCCAACAAACAACAGTATTTACAAGGACCCCTGAAGGTGGCGAGGTATCAGGTATTGAACAGACCTTCACCGACTACCAAGTCCCACCGGAAGAAGACGTTATAGCTTCCGACCAAAGTCCCCAACACCCTTCTCCATCACCACCAGGATCAGGAAACCCTTCCTCCCCAGCTCCACCCCCCTCCCCTCCCCCCCCTCCACCACCACCTGATTCACAGCCGAGACCACCATCATCACCACAGCCGGAGGTGGACATACCACCTCCCCAAACCGAAAAACCTCCAACCACTGAACCAACCCCTCCGACACACCACCCTTCGACCTCTGATCCACCTTCCACTTCTGCAGGTCCTCCTGACAAACCCACAGAACAAGCAAAGGAACCAACAGAACCTCTTCCTAGACCCGAGCAGCTAAGGATCAGCTTACGGGATGTGAGCTCGTTGACCGACCCCGAGGTTGGCCAGCTACTCAACACCCTAGCAAAAGAGTCGAAAAGGAGGACGACCCGACTAAGGCAACAGCTCAAGGACAAGGAGACAGAAGAAGTCAAGTTCCTCGACAAGTGCAGGTCTCTTGTACAGACTGTTAACCCAGGACCTATCGAAGCTGCTACCGACCGACCGCTGGACAGAGCATATCAGCTGTTTGAAGGTTTGGTGTCGACCATACAGACCCACCTCCATGAGACTAAGGCCGAACAAAAAGAAGAAACTGTCCGACTGCTCCTGACTCAACACACAGCATTCTCGGAGGCTCACAAACTTCTACAAGACCACATAGATGAATCCATTGTAACTGAGGAAGTACTCCGAGAATGGCCTACTCATTATGGGCAGGTCTGTAATCAGACGAGGCAGACCAAACAAGGCATTCAGGCCTTGGAAAGGAGAAAGTCGACTGAGGCAGAACTGAGGCAGACAATTGAGGATCAAATAGTGATGGAAAACACTAAGCTGCAGCAGTTGGAACGTGAGGCACACCAGTGGGTTCAGCACGCCCTCCCCAACCTGGAGAAAGTCGACAACCTCTGTCCGCAGATGACGAGACTCCTTGAGACTGCCGAAGAACACACTCAGCTGCTGGGCCCCAACATGGAACACATTGCAGAAATGACAATGGTACTTCTTGTAAATCTAATTCTTGCAAATCTAATTCTTGTACTTCTAGTCTATTTTGTTTTACCTCCCTCTTTCTTCGGGACGAAGAAATGTTTTGTTTGTGGGGGAGATGTAGAAGGAGCAAGTCGACATAAGTCGACTTGAACGAAGACCGACTTAGTCGACCAGCCGACTAAATCGAGAGACCGACTACGTCGGTCGGCTGAGTAAACATAGTAGTTAGTCTGTTAACTAATAGTCGTGTCGGTTCGGTGAACCGACAGGTAGTTATGATTGTAACTGTTTGTAACATGTATATTAGGCTGTTGAGCCACACAAGAACGTAGTTCAGTTCTTAGCTTTGTATAATCTATTGAGAATAATATAATCTGTTCATCATATCAGTTCTTGTCTCTTGCATCTGTGTATATTTTTGTATGTATTATTGGTAACCTTATGTGATCTGAAGGATTACAGACCGCACAAATCCTTAGCATGGTTGGACTTTTTCGTATCTGTGGGGTTTCCAACTGATGACCTTTCCTCTTAGGGGCTTCTAAATCATCACCCTCCATCGACTGTTCTATATCACACAGATATATATTAAATTTAAATCTTAAAATTAATATATTTAATTAAATTTATTCCTTAATTAAAAGAATAAAAATAAATTTAAAATATTATACTTAATTAAATTTATCCACAGATTCAAAAGAATAAAATAAAATAAAAATATAATACTTAATTAAATTTGAATATTAAAAATAAGATATTTAATTAAATTTATCCCTTGATTAAAAGAATAAAAATAAATTAAAATATAATACTTCATTAAATGTATCGATTGATTACATATAAATACATGAATCAATTTACATTAAAATGTCATAATCATAATCAAAGATGATATTTTTAAATATTTTTAAAGAATGGTTTTTGCATTCTAACAAACTTTTATGAGAAAAACATAGGTTTAAGAGTTGCAAAATCAAAGAAAATTTATACAAGAGAAAGAAACAATATGTGCATGCAAACTACAAGAAAATAGGCTCCCATTTATAACAATCAAAGAGGCATATTTTTTTTTAAATAGTTGGAGGATGAGAATTCCTATGTCAACTTATAACAAATGCAAGTTGGATGCATTGGAAATACATGAACACTATTCACCCCCACCTCTCCCCACCCCCCTCCCCCTCCAAGAAAAACATATGGAGTTTACAAAGAATAAAAAATATGTCTTGATAACTAGGCCTAACAAGTTACCCAAGTACAAAGTCTCATAAATCAAGAAAAGTAGAAAATATCATATGATAAAGACTCCTCTCCAAAGAGAGACAAACGCCATTGATTTAAATTTTTGAGGTAATGATATTTGAATGCACCCCCAAAAATAAATGGATCCTATAGAGTGTGTCATGGCACAAAAGGCCTAGTCAAGTACTCATTTACTATCGATAAAACATCATAATATATTAAGGTTGAGTGCAAGCTAATGATGTTTTGGTTTTGCAAGTTAGATGCAATAGAACAAAAAACTTACATCCTTTAGCTTACATGGGTATTTTTACATACCTACATAATGAATCTTGCTTCTAGTAAAAAAATGAAATTTAGGAAATTAAATCACCTTTCCAAATAGATAAATTTTATTCTTGAAAATATTCACAACGAAATCAATTTTGTTTTATTCGAACATTGACATTTATTTTTTGTATAAATAAGAAGGTATATGTCCGTTTTAGTGCACCCTTTGAATGCCTAAATGATGGAATCAATATATGAGAATGGACAAATATGTACATAACAAATAGTACTAGTGCGACAATATTTTTTTTTTTAAATTAGTACTTTTAGATATTGTTTAAAATGATTTAAGTGAGCATACCTCAAAAATAGTATGCCAAGTGTTAGTGCATATTTTCAAGGTATTAATGTAATGATGATGGATTGGATTTTTTTTTAATGCAACATATAATTTTTTATGACATTATTGAGAAAATTTGGTTTAAAAATGATCAATTTTCTACGAATCCTGTTGTATGTAAGAGGTCTACCAACTTCATGCAATAACCCTTAAACTCCCCTATGGATTTCAATCCATCTCATCGAAGTGAATGGGTAACTAGCCAATGCAACTATCAAGTCAATATATGAATTGGTACCATGTATAAGGATCACTCTAAAGATACTTGGTCTCGACCAAAGTGTTGAGTAAATAATCACCCTAGGAAGCATTTCATACCACCACCACCCGTCCAAAACCCATAATGTTGAAATAGGTGGAAAATATGATTGAAATGAATGTCACATATGATGGAGATAATATGGAGGTGGGAGATTGTTGGGGCTCGGACCTTGTAAGTCCTTAATTTTGGCAACTCCACGGTTTTGGTGCGAAGCTTGTAAGCGGAGTTGTGGCCCAAAATAGTCTTAGGGGTTTCGGGGTTGGGTCGAAGCCCCTCTTTTTGTAAATGTCCCATGGTTTTCGGGTGCCCCTGGTTTAAGCCCATGGTATTGAAAAAGTACACTTGTATAAATAGGCACTTATGTGAAGGAGTCAGGTTAGGTTTTTGACGATTTATGTTATGATGATAATTTGATGCGAAGCTAAGACCTAATTTTTTTTAGGGTTTAAGGTTAAGACCCAGCTAAGTGTGTGGACAACCTCTGCAACTGAGTGTGCAGAGGGTTTGTAAGGAAGGTCAAGTCCCAGCTGAGTGCGTGGACGACCTCTGCAGCTGAGTGCACAGAGGGGTTTGTAAGAAATATTCTGTAGCTAAGTGCGTAGCTTTGGTTGACTGAGAAGATCTGCAGCTGAGTGTGTAGATCAGAACTATGTGTTTGTAAAGAGTTGAATATAAACACAGTTCTGTGGATGTATCCCCTACATTGGGGGTGAACCACGTATATCTTGTGTTGTGGTGGTTCTTGTTATTTTGTTTCTGTTATGTTTTATGCATTGGATAAGTAGGTGAATGATAAAGTAAGATAAACTGTTAAGTATTAACTTCATTGTGAATTCCCAGTTAAGGGTTAAGCAAGAAACTGTCTATTTATCTAACTACAAAGCTATTTAAGTGAATGTTGAAGCTCTGTATTGAATCATTATTATTTGTTAAGGCTAAAGGTACAGTAATATCCCTCTTTTGCCTGCAGAAACCTGATTCTGCGGCACCCCATAGCAGTTTCAGGTGAGACTGCAACCTGTTCGCAGGTTGTTGCCGAAAGGGCCAACATTGTGGGTCTTTTTGTTGGTAAGATAAAAGTATTAGAACCCGGGTCTGCCCTAAGCAACCAACAAATTGGTTCCGTTGCCGGCTGAAGTAGTATCTGCTTTAAGAGGGATCTATGTCGTAACTGCAACAAATTGGTACTCGGATCTACGTTGTATCTGGAGGGATATGTTTTGGAGGCCCTCAGTAAAAGAAATCAGTGACTGGATTGAAGATACCTATCTGAAATTTGCTGAACAAGAAAATAAGGATCCTCGTCGTAGCTCAAACGACTTTTTGCAAAGGTATGTTTTTACTGATATTTATGAAATTTTCTTTGGTAGTATCCACATATAATTGCACTAGTGGTTATCCAGGTTGACAGAAAGAAAGACAAAATTCAAGGAAGATCAGTTTCCTGACTGGACCCCAGCAAGAATTAATATATTGAAAAGGGTGAACAACGCAATATCACGAGCTGTTGATTTCTGGACAACGTGAACCCTTGAAGCATTTGTGATGGAGTTCGCCATCGACACAAGTACTTCCTTCAGCGAAGTTGAACGATAGTTTTTCAAAGGACCAAGGGGTAAGTACCTGAATTCATTTAGTCTGAAAATTAAAATTCTCTTGGTTGAGAAAGGCATATTGCTTATCGAACCAAATTGCTAGATTTATTGCTACTAACCTATGTTTGGAAGCGAAAGTGACTTCGACGAGCAAAGTGGTTTGCTGCGAAGCGGTGAAAGATACAAGAGAACTTTTGGATCCTATACCCTAGGCCAGACTACCGAGTATACCCCATTAAGTCAAGAAGACTCTGAATCTGAAGAAACCCCTTTTGTTAGAAACCCTCCTATAACTCCATAGAGAATATATGTTATCCCTGAGAACCCATCGCAGTCTGAAATTAACCCTAGCCCGAGTAGTCCTGTCACAGGTCAGTCTACCTCAGTAAGTCCCCCCTCCCCTGTTACCAATCCCCCTCCCTCCCCCCTTTGATCCAATATGGCCCACGTGAATGATGATATCAAACTCCCAGTCTTTAAAGGAATTGGATTAGAGGATCCAGAGCAATTTTAGTTCTTATGTGAAGCTGTTTGGACTGCTAAGAATATTTTGCATCAAAATACAAAGAGAGCGCATCTGGTCACCTACTTCAGAGACTGAGCTTTGACCTGGTTTATGAAGTTTTCCAGTACTCATAACCATGTCTTGGCTGATATTAAAACAACAATAATTAAAGAATTCAAGAAGCCTAAATCAGAGTCACAATGTATAACTGAACTGAAAGAAATTCAGCAGAAGCGAGGTGAATCAGTTTGGGACTTTGATCAGAGGTTCAAGGTTCTGTTGGATCAAGTTAGTTTCACCATTGGACCAGAACAGCATAAAGAATGGTTCATTGCGGCACTATTTCATCATCACATGACTCCACTCATGCAACAGAAGGTTGTTGATCAGTAAGAGGCTTTGGAAATTGCTATGAAACTTGAAACAACTCCTGTTTGAGATAATTCTGGAATAGCCCAAATACAAGCACAGTTAGCAAAGATGGATTTGGAGCTTCGTGACATGAAAAAAGGGAAATCTCTTCAAGAAGAGGTTTGGTGTACACAATGTAAGACAGAAGGGAATGATAAAGAACAGTGTCCTGCAGTAAGAAATTATCTGAATACTGGTGCACTGAACCTGTTTAACCCTAATGTCCTGTATTGTGAGATTTGTAGAACAACTAGCCAGCATCAACCTGAAGATTGCTATCTTCTGCAGAGATATGTTCAAGTACCTAAGAATCCCTACTGCAAGTTCTGTAAGTCAGTGGGACACAACGAAGATGAATGTTGCAGATTTGACCTCATGAGAGAGCAAACCTATGATTCTTATAGGGTACAACCCGATGCACAAGGAAATGATGGATATGGTTACTGTGGTAGTACACAAGGTCGAGGAAATTTCATAGGTCAAGGTTGTGGTGGTATGCCTGGAAGAGGACGAGGCCAGGTTGTTTGCTATAACTGTAATCAGGCAGGACATGTAGCTAGAGACTGTCAGAACCCAACTATGACATGTCGATATTGCAAAGCACTTGATCATGTGATTGAGCAATTCCCACAGTTTATAGCCAAGATACAAGAAATAAACGGTGCTCCTACTTAGAATGTTCAAATGATTGCTGTAGAGAAAAGACATATCTCAGCCATTAGCGTTGTTACAAGGAGTGGAGCTACAACGCAAGTGCAGAATAAGGAGAAACAACCTGACGAGGCTTGGGTCCGCAAGACCCCAGAGAAAATTCCAACCTTTGATGTTGGAAGAGAAAAAGGAACATTTATGGAAGACAAAAAATACTTTGCTAATCCAAGAACATCAGTAGCAGCTACGCAACAGCATCAACAGTAGTTACAGTTCCAAGAAGCTTCACCAGATCAAGTAACTACACTGTCATCATTTTTACAGAGTTGTATGAAGCTATTAAGAAATCAGAATACCTTAAATGAGTTACAGAAAGTTAATGTATCTTGCGAACCTCAGCGAAGCTCTAATAGAGGAAAAACTATTAATAGAGTTATAAGGACTGGAAGAGAAATGAGATTGCATGCTCAGATAGGAGACTATGGCATGACTGATATCATTCTAGACCTGGGATCATAAGTGAATGTCCTAACTAGGTAGACATGGGAACAAATGGGAAAACCTACACTGGAATGGTCTCCTATACAGTTGAGATTAGCCAATGAGCAGAAGATTGTGCCCTTAGGAAGATTCCCTAGTGTACTAGTAGATATTGATGGAATCAGTACCTTAGCAGATTTTGAAGTCATTGAAATAATTGATGATAGAAAATCCTATCCATCCTTGCTAGGAATTGAATGGGAAATAGACAATTATGCAGTAATCAACCTTAAGAACAGACAGCTGAATTTTGAAGGAAAAGTCTTGAGAGTCATAGTACCATTGGACCCTTCTCAAGGATAAAGGTACATAGAGCCAGTCAGAGATGAAGATCGGGATGTTTTGGATCATATTTACAACATCACAGCTAAAGAAGAAGACTATGTTAATCCTACTACTGAAGGTATAATGGATTGGTAGTGTGACAGTTCCTGCATGATTGATTCGAATGAAGGTCTAGAGAATTGGTAGAATCGACTTTATGAGCTACGTGGACATCAATGTGCAAGAATTGCCAAGTCTCTTAGATGGGTTGGGTCATAGACAAGAGTCTTACCTACTTTTGATGTCTTGACAAACCCAGAATATTTTATTGTACAATTCTCAGAGCAAGTACTAGATTCACAGAAAATGGAGACTCTAGATTCAGTATTCAGAGCCGCAGCTTCTAGATGGTGGAATGGTCATAAAAAGTATATTCATAGTTGGGAAGCTTGTCAAAAGTTTCTTCTCCTGAGATTCATGGATCAACCTCAGGAGGTACAAAGTAGATTTAATGGTAAGACTAGCCCTCAGGAACATTTGGAGCAGTGTTATGAAGCATGGAAGCATGTACCTTGTGAAGAATGGGTACATAGGTTTGTACACACTCTGGAACCTATAGCAAAGAACTGGTATGCGGAGGTGGAGCTTCGCCATGGTACTGTAAGTTGGGATAGCCTTGTTGATAGTTTTGTGCTCACATTTTCTATTAATGAATTTTTCCCTGCTTTGGACACAACTATTAGGTTAATCCATACTAAGGTGTTTGATGATAAAGAAATAGATGAGCACTAACCTGATTGGAAGGAACAAGAAGCTAATGCAGTAGAATGCCATAACCTTGCAATTGATGAGGATGATGACCCACGCAACATTAACATTCCTGAGCCAAAAGGACATTGCAAAGTACATGAACTAGCAGTCAAATCACCCGAAGTAACTTAGCCCTTGAAGGCAAGGAAAGTAAACATTGGATCAGAAGAAATGCCTAAGTACGCTACCATTGGATATTATTGGGATGAAGAAATGGTAAGCAAAGTAACTGAACTTCTCCATGAATATCAATACGTATTTCGAACGAAGTTCTCAGAAATGAAAGGTATCATTGGTGATATAGGAGTGATAAAAATCCCTTTGAAAGCTGATGCGAAGCCTGTGAAGCAGCGCCCTTATAGGTTAAATCCTAAGTATAAATAAAAAGTCAAGATGGAGCTAGATAAGATACTCACTGCAGGAATCATTGAGCCTGTCGAGGAGTCCAAATGGGTTAGCCCTATGGTGGTCCAACAAAAGAATACCAAGGGAGAAATTAGAATCTGTGTTGATCTGAGGAAGCTGAATGATCCCTGTTTACATGATCCTTTCCCTACTCCCTTTACAGATGAAGTTTTAGACAATGTCGGAGGTCAAGAAGTGTATTCTTTCACTGATGGATTTTCAGGTTACCATCAGATCAGAATTGCTCCGGAGGATCGACATAAAACAACCTTCGCCACAGAAATGGGATCTTTTTAGTATACTGTTATGCCCTTTGGATTGAAGAATGCACCTGCTATGTTTTCCAGAGTAGTCATATCTGCATTTAAAGAATTTATTCATAAGTTCTTGGAAGTCTACTTTGATGATTGGACTATCTTTGGTTTATTGAAAGATCATATAGCTAGTTTAAGGCTTATGCTGGACAAGTGTAGACAGCATCAAATTTCATTGAACCTGAAGAAGTGTTTTTTTTGTGCACCTTTTGGAATTCTACTAGGTCACATTGTATGCAAGCAAGGATTGATGGTGGATCCTGTGAAGATAGCCATCATTGTAAACTTTCCACCTTAGAAGTCTGTTAAGAAACTTCACACTACACTTGCTCATACTGGATATTACAGGAAAATCATTAAAGGATATGCTCAGATTACAACCCCTATGGAAAAGAAATTGAAGAAAGATATTAAGTTTGAATGGACACTTGAATGTGAGGAAAGCTTGGATATTTTGAAAGAAAAGATGGTAAGGGTGTCAAAGAAATTATGTCAGGGGTCGAAGCTCGAAGCTCTGTCGAAGGTCCTTATTGTGGCAAAGTTGAAGTAGTAGTTGTGCCGAAGAAGAAATGTGTGTCAAAGCTTAAAATGTGACCATTGGAAAAGCATCAGATTTGGCGGCACTGGTACGTTAACTGCATTAACTACCTGTAATGATGAGATTTTGGGAAATCTAGCACCGTTTGGACAAGATCTACAACTTATCTGTTATATTTGGTGTCTTTAATGCATAGTTATGGCAGATTTGGTCGTGGATTCTATAAGAAGACACCCAGGCCTGCGAATTTCGCATTATGCAATTTCGTGACTTTAGTCCATGTCTATTGATCGCGAAGTCTAGGAATTGTTGAGAGAATTCAGAGAGAGGGGTATGCGGAAACTTATGATCACCCCACCTACATCTGTACCTCACGAAGAAACTCCCCCAGTGTCAAATCAGCCAATGCAGACATGATCTACCAGGAAGAAATTTAAGCCAGAAGTTCGTTCTAAGCGGAACGAAGATAGACACAAGCAATCAGGGAAAACACTAAAGGATCCCGAGATGAATCCCTCTAGTTCAGCAGAGATCCCACCTGAAGGTTTTGAAGACTTCGATGAGGATGAGAACATTGCATTGCAACGCCCACCATATCTTCCGCCTGTTCAACCAGGAGTCCAGCCACCTCGGCGAATAGCCAAGTTCACATTACGCACCCCTTCGCTGCCACAAGGTGTGAAATTGGTTGGCACAATGACAGGGAAAATAGTTCGGCTGAAGTACATAGACCACGATACAAATGATCATGGGAAATTTCCGTAGTTTGCACCTGGGACATACTTGCACTCTATCCACTATCCGGATACTGGAGTGACATTACTGGAAGTGAAACAGTGGGATGTTGGCTTGGAGAAAGTTGGCTTGTTAAAGATGTTAAATGTCCCCCACTTCGGTCGCAGCATGCAGGTGACCATGGTGGTTAAGAAATTATTGGCATTGGTGCATGATGGGCACCTGTGGATCAGTAACCATAAAATTGCCATTAATGGAGAACTCATTCACAAGTTCACAGGCTTGCCAAAGGAAGGTCTTGATCCTGGAATTGAATTTGTTTCAAACCATGAGGACACGAATTCAACACAGCACATGAAGGACCGCTTCGGGTTAACAAAGGGAAAGCGAGGGTATCAAACCTCGACAATTTGGCACCAAAGCATTCACTTTGCCGCAGAGCTCCTAGCATGCAAGCTAATGCAAAAGTGCAGACCGAATGAAGTACCTGCCCCAGTCATCACTATTTCTGCGAACTATGCTAAAGGCTACAGTTACAAATGGGTAGAGTACATTGCGCATGAATTCCTTGAAGATGTCCGCGATGCGCAGGAGAAATCTAGACCCTTTCACTACTCGTGGTTGATAGTGCTTATTGCACTAGTAGGATGGATAGAACCTATCGAGGCGCAGTTTGTAGATGTGCCTCCACAGATTCCTGGTGCAGCAAGGTACGCATCTCTTTGGGTGTCGCAGAACAAAGCCTCATAGCAGATGATGAACTATGTGTTCACCTTCTATGTGCTAAACATCTCCAATGCGATTCTGAAAACACCACGGCTCAGTAATGAGATATTCTCCCAGTATACGGGGGTGGCCAACTTCAGGGCTAACATGCATCGTATCTTCATCCAGGCCCACACAGATAACAAGAATAAATGGTGGAAGTTACCATATGTGGTCATCCTAGAGGACATCCTCACAGTAGTCAAGCAGTGGCCAGCTGAATGGATGCAGGACACGGGAACAAGGCCCAGCATACCCGTTCCTCTAGTGACAGATGTGGGAAAAGGACCTAGTCAGCCGCAGCAGAATGACCCACTTGATGAAAGTGAAGAACAAAGTGAGCCGCAGCAGAGCGGAGAAGACCAGGGTGGAGATGGTGGAGATGATGAAGAAGAAGAAGAATCGGTCAAGAAAATCCCAGACCCCAATCGCCCAGATAAGTGCAAGTCTCCAGAGGTAGAGGAAGTTTCTAAGCCTCAACCCAGAAAGAAAGCTAAGGCGTCGAAAAGTAAGAATATCATCAAAGATCTCGCTTTGATGATTGAGGAGCTTGATCAGGCGCTGACAAAATCTATAGAGGCATTAACCAGCAAATGGAAAGATTTTGCAGCTATGCACCTTGATGCGCTCACTGTCATAGCACAGCGAATTGCAGAACTTAAGACGTTAGCAGAAAAATCAGTGATTGGCGCTGCAGCAAGCAGTGCCCTAGTAAGCGCACAGCTAGATATGAGACAATGGCCTGCTAGAAACAAGAGAGGGAAAGTACCAAGTGTAGCCCTTATAATAACTGATGCAGCATCTCAGTCGCAGATGAGTATGACAGTTGAGATAGACTACGCCAAGCTGTCTATGCCAGAGCTGCATCTTTGTCAGTTAGCAATTATGAATGAGATCTGGGAATGAGATAGCTACTCACAAAGGCAGTTGGAGAAAACCACAAAGCAGAGTGAGAGCCTCGCAGCACAGTTGGAAGAAGTTGAGTAGAAGAAGCGGGAAGTAGAAAGCAAGAAGGCTACACCGGCGCGAGTATTGGATGAGGCATGTCGAAGTCTCCCTGACTTCAACATGCAAGCTGAAGAGGAACCCAAGCAAAGAATCACCAAGATGAAAGACTACACACAGCAGTCTCGCAGTGAAATAGAGAAGCTCAAAGCAGAACATGAGGCTTAGATTACGGAGCTTCAACTTCGCATCATCCCGGAGAGACCACCAGAGGTCAGGGAGCATCGTTGCAAAGATATTCAGGATTCAGCAACAAAGATCTTAGATCTTGTGAGCAATGCAGAAAAGATGCTAGACGAAAGCATTGAATCCTGGGAAAACTTGCAGGACAACCCAGAAGTAGAAAAGCTATAGGAAACCATCAAGCAGCGACACACAGAGCTGGACACAGTCAAAGCAAAAATTAAGACTCTGCCTCCTATGCAGAAGATACTTAAGGTGAAGCATAGTAATGAGCTCCAACAAGAAATTGAGGCATGTAGAAGGAAAGAAACACTATTGGTGAACTCTTTCCAGCCCCTTCTTAATGAGGCCTTGGAGCTGAGCACTACTACAGACAACCAGCTCAAAGTCCTGAAGGAGTATGATGCATATGCACAGGAAAAGGCCAATGAAGCATCATCACCAACATTGCAGGAGATAGTGGAGAAGGAACAAGCAGCTGATGATATCATGCACAACCTCAAAAAGCATTTCACTATCTTCACCAACAAGATTCTTCCACCAAAGAAGCAACAGAGTGTCCCAAGACAGGACACTAGTGAGTCTTAGGGGCCTATTAGGGCTTGGACCTTGTAAGTCCTTAATTTTGGCAACTCTGTGGTTTTGGTGCGAAGCTTGTAAGCAAAGTTGCATCCCAAAATAGTCTTAGGGGTTTTGGGGTTGGGTCAAAGCCCCTCTTTTTGTAAATGTCCCATGGTTTTCGGGTGCCCATGGTTTAAGCCCATGGTATTATAAAAGTGTACTTGTATAAATAGGCAGTTATGTAAAGGATTCAGGTTAGGTTTTTGATGATTTATGTTATGATGATAATTTCATGCGAAGCTAAGACCTAATTTTTTTTAGGGTTTAAGGTTAAGTCCCAGTTGAGTGCATGGATGACCTCTGTAGCTGAGTGTATAGAGGGTTTGTAAGGAAGGTTAAGTCCCAGCTAAGTGCATGGACAACCTCTGCAGCTGAGTGCACAGAGGGGTTTGTAAGAAAGATTCTGCAGCTAAGTGCGCAACTTTGGTGACTGAGAAGATCTGCAGCTGAGTGCGCATATCAGAACTATGTGTTTGTAAAGAGTTGAATATAAACATAGTTCTGTGGACGTAGCCCCTACACTGGGGGTGAACCACGTATATCTTGTGTTGTGGTGGTTCTTGTTATTTTTTTCTGTTATGTTTTATGCATTGGATAAGTAGGTGAATGATAAAGTGAGATAAACTGCTAAGTATTAACTTCGTTGTGAATTCCCAGTTAAGGGTTAAGCAAGAAACTGTCTGTTTATCTAACTGCGAAGCTATTTAAGTGAATGTCGAAGCTCTGTATTGAATAATTATTTTTTGTTAACGCTAAAGGTACAGTAATATCCCTCTTTTGCCTGCAGAAACCTGATTCTGTGGCACCCCGTAGCTGTTTTGGGTGAGACTGCAACCTGTTCACAGGTTGTTGCCAAAAGGGCCAACACTATGGGTCTTTTTGTTGGTAAGATAAAATTATTATAACCCGGGTCTTCCCTAAGCATCCAACAAAGATAAAGATGGTAAAGATTTCAAAAAACCTAAGCAATAAACACTCCGAACTAGCAAGCTCAAAAATATTGCAAAACAAGGTAGTATAATCTTCATATGAAAACACCTAGCATTTCTGTAAAACAATCCACATGAGTGGCATCAAAGCCGCTACTCAAAAGGTGTAGAACGAGAGACACCATAAATAACAATCATGGACAAAAATTCTCAGTATGGGTATTAAGAAACAAGGAAATGTTAGATACAAGTTTTCAAATGAGGAATCAATGCATTTTCATTGATATTATGATGAGAAAACCAATCTGAAAGAGAGAAACAAAGGCCACATGCAACTACTTGTTGAAAAGAGAGTGTAATGCTCTTTCTATTGCCTCAAATGGTATAAAAACTGGAAACAAAATGGATGCAATCTTGTAAGAAATGTGGTGATGGTCCAATAAATGTGTACCTGGAAGAAAAACACTTGTCCCATAAGACATGGGTTATGGAGAATTCCATTGGAATGAGCATACATGATGTACAAGAGAAGAATGCCGCAAATAAAACACATAAATCTGTTTAATTTGGAATAAACCCACCTATCCACACAACTAGGAAATACCATAGGTGAAATGAGTTGTTCTTTATATCCTTATACCAATATATATAAGAAACAATGAGCATAAACCATTCCTTTTTCAATTCCTATATCTCTACTACTCACAATCTACTAGAAGGAGAAATTGGGAAACAGATGTAGGGTGTGTGCAACCTAATGAGGGTCTCTTTTGACATGTTATATGTAATATAAAACTAAAAAAAACATCCCTCAACTTATATGGAAATTTTTAGACACACACACAATGAATCTTCCGATTAGTAAAAAGATGAAATGTAGGAAATTCAATGGTGTTTCCAAACATATAAATTTTCTCTATTGAAAATGTTCTCAACTATCTACATTTTGATATTTTTTAACATACACATTTTGGGGGACAAATTATACAGTATATGTTTATGTGGGTGTATCCTTTGAGTGACTAAATGATGGAATCAACATACAAAAACTGGTAGACATATAGAGAACAACTAGTACTAGTGCACTGCTAGCCCCCCCCCCAAAAAAAAATAATAATAATAAATAAATAAATTATCTAAGTGATTGAACCTTGAAAATGGTACTCCAAATGTGGGTGAATCCTTTTAAGGTCTTAATGTAATTATTATGAAACAATTTTTTTATAGCATGTAGAGTTTTGTATCCTTTAGTGCACCATACAATTTTTTTCAAAATGGTTAAGAAATGGAAGAGTTACAGATGAAAAACTAACAACATGTTTTTAGAGTTGATTCATGACACAAGAAAAATAAGAAAAAACTATGTATATATTCTTTCTAAAAAATACATATTTGAAATATGCAAATAAAATCCTATCAGTGTCTAAACTTTCATAAAAAATGATCGTGTGTAGGATATTGTAACCACCGGCTATATATAGGCATACTAAAAAATTGGATGTAAATTTTAATTAGAAATGTTTTACCACACTGTATGGCATGGAATTGGTAAATATGAAGCAAAACCCAAAGCACACATAGGCACAAAGAGAAAATTCCAGCACATACAGATTTTCAAGTTTAGTGCCACAAAGAGGATATGCATATAATTTAAACTCAACTTTTTTTCTTTCTGAAATAAAATGTGTGTGCATTTTAGCATTACAAAAAAACATACGCATTTTAGTAAACAAAAAATGTTATTTCCCCCACCAACCACACTAATGCATTCCCTCTCCAACTCCTTAATACCCCTATAACCATTAAACACAAACCCCTCTGAACCCCTAACACTTCCTACATCTACTCCCCGTAACAGACCCCCTCCTACTACTCCCCTAACCCCTCCCTCCTCTCCATCCCACTCTATTCCTCACCCTAAGTCTTGCTAACACCCTATCACTCTCTCTCTTCACTACTCCACCACCTAGCCATGTCTCTCCACCAAACCCTTATTATCCCCCATCCTGACTCTCTCTCTCTCTCACTCATTTCCTCCTTCTTTAACTATGCTAATTATACCTAGAATCATATCGTCCCACCCTTATTCAAACCTTAACTAATCTCTCTTTCCCCAAATCCCATACAAAAGAACTCCCATCTCTCTCTCTACCCCTAACCCCCTTTCCTTGACCCTGCAATCATACCCGTTACACTCTATTAATATCTCTTTTTTGTTCTCTATCCCTCGCTCACCTAATCCTCCACCTCCACGNCCCCCCCCCCCCCTCTCTCTCTCTCTCTAATCCAAACACTCACCCTTCTCACCTATAACCCCCTTTATCTCCAATCAACATACTCCTACCCAAACACCTAACCCTTATTCTCTCTCTCTCTTTGTCTCTCTCTCTCTGCCCCCCTTCTTCCCCCTAACTCTTACTAACACCCATATAACTCTCTCTCACTCCGCTACTCATCTCCCTACACCTAACCTCCATCCACCCTCTCTCCCCTCTCCTCGCCCTAACCCTTACTAACTCGTACTATATAAAACCTTAAACACCCCCTCTCTCTACCTCTAACCTCTTATCATTTCCAATCTCTCTCTCTCTCTAACCCAATCACCCATGCTCCTCGAATTTACTCCCCTTTTTCTCTAATCACCTTAAGTTCCTCCCCAAACCCCTAACCTCTCTCTCTCTCTAGAGTGATCCTTAACCCAAAACATTGCATCAGAAAAAATATATAGAAGGATTCAAAAGAAACCAAAACACATTCACCATAAGAATAACACCAAGTTATAGAGAACCCTTAAGGTAGGGTAACACCATCAAACACTTCTTAAGGAAGGAGTCACTCCTCAAGCCACACTTGTACAATAACAATCTTCAACTTGACTAACACAATGATACTCATGTCTATTTATAATTTCTCATCAGTATATTTAAGATTCTATGCCTTGTTATTATATTATTTCTCTAACTAACTCCTTACCATCAGGTGGGCCATATTTCATTACTAATTGCCACATTACATTAATTATTCCCATTTGGTACCATTACATATATTATTCCCATTTAGGTACCCATTACATCCTTTATTCCCCTTGGATACCTCCCTAAGTACCCCATATTATCCTCCCCTAGAGATATAACATTAAACCCTCCTTAAAAATGTTTCGTCCTCGAAACATGAGAGGAATACATACAATAATATTGACTAAGAAACTTAGTCAAATAATACCAAGCACATGCACCAATCCATCCAAGTGGACTGTGAATACATGGACTAATGTCTTCATGGTTTTCTTGATATTTATTCATGCTCTTGTGGTTCCAATATAATGTTGCATTACTTTGGTATCTCCTTGTATTGTTGGCAGTCCTCCATGCATCTCCATATTTCTTTCTTCATTGGTTTCCCCGTGGTCCATTGTAGGTTTTCTATTGCTCCCAACTTGTCCTCGATGTTGCTTCTTCTTGAATTATTCTGGGTGGAAATATGTCACAACCTGAACGATGGGAACCTTTTTCTTTTATTTCATAACATGTGAT
Source organism: Pseudotsuga menziesii (assembly GCA_001517045.1). Taxonomy (NCBI): domain Eukaryota; kingdom Viridiplantae; phylum Streptophyta; class Pinopsida; order Pinales; family Pinaceae; genus Pseudotsuga; species Pseudotsuga menziesii. The sequence continues at coordinate 63,178 of LPNX010503354.1, read as the reverse complement.
TCCTCGGAATCATGTGAATCCTCGTATTCTTCTTCTTGTATATTCCCTACTTCATAATTGTTTTCATGGGATTCTAAAGTAGCTTCTTGTGATTCCGCCACAGACTCATCATTTGATGTTTCATATACTTCAATTGGTTCTCCTGCAAAGGCTTCATCATGTGCCTTCTTGGTCTATTTTTGCGGTACAAGATACATATCTTGCAATGTAATTTTGTTCTTCTTGTACCAAAGCTTTAAAAATTTGTTTTCTACATTAATATTTTTTGTACCCACAGATTGCATCCACGGATATCCCAAAACAACATCCACACCATCAATATCTAAAGAATAAAATTATGAATGCAAAACATATTTATCCATTGTAATCTTCAAATCTTTAAAAATTTGAAAATTTTCACCATCAACCTATGTGCTTTGAATATGCTTGGCGGGAACTTTCAAAGTTTTGGCCAAATTAGAATGGATACATTTGTGTTATAAATTAGGGTTAATAGAAACAAGATTATTCTCCTTTTGAATACATCCATGGAATTTCAATATAGAAAATACACCCTTATGTCCCACTTGATATTTCTTCTTGGCATGAGAATGCTTATCTAACAATACGTGTTCAAACTCTTCATCATAAAGTGCATCCATCTTTCTAGAGTCCAGTGAGCACTACAATACCTTAGTTTCATCTTTGAAATAAGCGTTTATCAAAAGTCTCCATAACTTTTCTCATATTGATTAGCAATTTTTTAAACATTATTCAATACTAGAACCATAATTATTTTTTGTAAAATAAATACTTTTCATTTTTTTTCAAAAAACCGTAAATAAAGTTAGGGTTTCACAAAAATCACTCACTTCTCCTCCTTGTACCTAGGGTTTTAAGACGAAAAAATTAAAATGAGCATAAATCGATGAATATTCCTCATAATATCTATTATAGTCCATTTTTTGTACGAAAACAACCATTCTGCATCTATGTATGCAATGAAAATAAAAGTCAAGTCACCCCATTAAAATATATTCACTCTATAATTTGTGTGGTCGTCACTGAAATTTTGAAAAATAATTGATTTTAAATCAGCGATATCTCAACTTTACAAACTCCAAATGAGATGATTTGTTTTTTGAAATTGTGTATTTTTGTGAGAAGAATTCAAATATGATATTTCCCATAGTATATATTATCCCCTATTTTTGGAACTGGAAAAACCATTCTGCATCTACCCTATGTAATCAAAACAAAAAATCGGGGCACCCCATCAAAAGATATTCACTCTACAATTTCCGTGACCCTCATCAAAATTCTAAAAAATAACTGATTTTAAATAAATGATATCTCCACTTCCTGAACTCCAAATGAGATGATATTTTGTTTTTAAATTGCGTATTTTTGCAAGAGGAATTCACATATGCAACTTATTTCTCTTGAATTTGCACAAAAAGTTTCAGAAACTGATTTGAAAGAAGCCGCCTAATTTTTTGTTTTTTGTTTTAAAAAGGAAAAACAAAATCTTCACTTGTGCCAAGGAAATATCTCCGATACCACTTGTAGTGATCCTTAACCCATCAAATTGCACCATAACAAAGATATAGAACACTTCAAAAGAAAAAGAAATGACATTCACCATAAGAATAACACCAAGATATAGAGAACACTTAAGGTAGGGTAACACCATCAAATACTCCTTAAGGAATGAATCACTCCTCAAGCCAAACTTGTACAATAAAAATATTCAACATGATTAACACAATGACATTCATGTCTATTTATACGTTCTCATGAGTATATTTAGGACTTTATGCATTATTATTATATTATTTCTTCTAAGTAGCCCCCAACCATAAAATTGACTATATTCCATTATTAATGGCCACATTACATTAATTATTTCCAATTGGTACCATTACATATATTATTCCCATTTAGGTACCAATTACATCCTTTAGTTGCCTTGGTTACCTCCCTAAGTACCCCATATTATCCCCTCTAGATACATAACATGCAAACATCATTTTGTTTTCACATGAGGACTTTACAAAAAAGTGGTTTCAAGCAAAAACTATAATGGTTTTATTAAACTACAACTCTCATGGGATAGGAGGATTTTACAAAAGCTATTTCCGAGGATTTATCAATCAACTACTTGCACATGGTTGGGGGAATGTTGGGTACAATGCCTCCCTAGATAAAATTACCTATGGCATATTTTTTAAACATGTTATCTCTACGAACTATTGATCTATTGATCCAATTTATGATTAGCTCACTCACTGTCATTATATTTCTATAACTTTACCAATGCACTATTGAACTCAACCTTCCATCTAGATGAAGATCAATGGTTCTCTGATCCACCTTAATTAGAACCAATATCTTTATCCTCTAGTCTTCTATATGTCATGTGATCACCATATTCCTTCTACACTTCAGGTCTAACCCCTTAAGGAATAACCTTTAAAATTACCACCATTTTGACCTTCTTTAGCACAAATGAGACTCTATGAAAATATTAGTACTAGCATTAGCTCCAACAATGACAATTGTTTGCTTTTGTAAATTGTTAAGAAGCGTATATTAGTGCCTTGTGTTGGGTTATGGAGTCCTCTTTCACAAATATTTAAACACATTTAGTAGATGATAAGATTTTTTTAAATATTTACAAACAATAAGTAGAAAATATTGAGAATGTAAATCCAAGACCTGTAAATGGAAAGAAGAAAATGAAATATTGTTATTATACTATGTACATAGTTGGAACCAGGCTTCAATATAATAAGAAACATTTGAGAAGCCTTCCATTTTCAATAGATTCCAAAACTTCTCCATTCAACTCAGTATGATTGTATGTGTTGTTAACTTGTACTATTGAGATGATATAAGGCCTTATCCATAGATTATCAAATTTTCCATGTTTTCCCCTGTCTTCTTTTCCAACATCCCATTTTAGGACCAAATCTTCTGATTGAAAGTATCTTTCTATGGTTTTTTTGTCAAATGTTTTCTTCATCCTTTTCTAGTTCTCTTGCAACTTTATACTAACTTTCTATGTTTCCTGTTGTAGTTCAATTAGTTCATACACCCTTCTCACTATCTAATTTCCCTCTTCTACTTCATGTTGAATTTATTTCAGCATTGGCAGTCCTAATCGAATAGGAATCATGACTTCTCTCCCATATGTTAGCTAAAAATGGGATGTCCTAATTGATATTTTTACATTAATTCTATTATCTGACAATGCATATCTAAGGTTTGCATCCCATTCCCTCGTATTTTCAGCAATAATCCTTTTTATGATTCTAACCAAGATTTTTTTTTATGACTCTGCTATCCCATTCCCTTGAGGGTAGTATGCAATGAATATCCCTAGCTCAATGCTATATATTTGGAAGAATTATATCATCTCGATATATATGAAATTTGTTGCACTATTAGCAATGATTTTCCTTGGGCAACCAAATCTTGACAAAATATTATCTTCTAGGGAATTTATGATCATTGTGTAAATCGATAACCTAGTTGGGTATCCTCAACCCATTTTGTAAAATAATAAATGGTTGTTAAGATACATATATGTTGGACACTATAATTTGTATTTATATCTCCAATGAAGTCCAAGCTCCACTACTGGAAAGAAGATGATGTATTTATGGGTTTCAAAGGAAAATGTTTTAGATTTTGTTTCCTTTCACATAATTGACATTCAATACAATCTCTTACAATATAATTAGTATAACCACATAATCTTATCCAGTAGTACCATTCTCTAAAGAATTTTTAAGTCATTTCCCTCCATACATGATGTATTCCACAAATTACTTTATGGATTTATGTAATTATCCCTTGAATCTCATCTTATATTACATAATTGAGCAGAAGACCTAGAGGCTATTTCTAATAAATATATTAATCTAGAATGAAATATTTCATTGCTTGTAACTTTAGGGACCTAGCTTGTTATCTACACATATATTCTGGGCATTCAAGGTTGACGAAATAGTAAACAATATCTTTGTACCAATCATATTATTTAAACTTTGGATTTACCTTTATTTTTTTTCTTCTAACCTTCTTCCAAAATCCTCCCCTTTTCTTCTTATGTGAGTTCAACCACTATATTCAAATCTAGTGCCTCACAATTTGATATAGCCAATAACTTTGTTGACACTTGGACCTTCACGAATTTTGTGGGGTTAATCTCCATATCATACTCTTGAATCTTAGAGATCCATTTCCCTATTTTTCTGTCACTTTCAATCTAGCATAGGATATGTTTCACCATGCTATGTGGAACATATGCACTTATATCATAATGCAAGACATAAAATATGAAATATTTCAGTTATTTTACCATGGAATATTCTTGATTTTCCATCAAGTTATATTTTAGTTCTGCACATCTAAGAGATTTGCTAAAAAAATGCTATGGGTTGTTCATGGCCATCCTAATTTTTCTGTAATAAAACAACTGCAATAGTATGAGTAGAATATAAATAAAATATAAGGAATGGATTGGTATAATTTGGGTTGATTAATATAGGATGTTCTCCAATAGATCTTTTTATATTTTCACAAGATTCCTTTGATTCCTTATTTCATTTCACCACATTACCTATTTTTATCATGTTGGTTTAAGATTTAATGAATTCATACATATTGTGAATGAATCTCCTCCAAATTTTATCTTTCCCATAAATTACTATTCCTCCTTATTTCTAGGATCTTATATTGACTATATACCTACAACCCTTTTAGGATATATTATGACTCCATCCTTTTAAACAATATTTCCTAGCATCTTACCTTTGTGTAAAGAAATATTTGACTTCTTGGTATTTAAATATAGGCCATACCTTCTGCATTTTTTAAATGTTTTCTTTAGAGGGGACAAGTTCACTTCATCAGTTTTAGAAAAGAAAGTCATTTCATCAAGGTAAATCACTATAAACTTGTATTTTTATTGTACAAATTCTATGTACATTGTTATTTATAATATGGCTCCTACATTCATCAATCTGAACAAAATTTTACAATATATAAAAGCACCCCCTGGAGTCGTGATAGCTTTTTTTTGTTGTCTTCCTTACTCATGGAAGCCTAGTTGTATCCTAAAAGACCATCCATAATGGAAATATTATTTTCTCCTACCACTTTCTACAAAAATTGATCCATTTTTGGAAATGTTAAATGTACAACATCATGAGTCATTCTCGAAAGTTATGTTGTATCAAGTCAGAAAATTATGTTGTATCAAGTTAAGGACTGTGTTGTATCAAGTAAGGGACCTGTGTTGTATCAAGTTAAGGACTTGTGTGGTATAAGTTAAGGAAATTGTGTTGTATCAAGTCCTATATATGTCCTCATATATTGAGGTAGGATACCTGCAGTATGATCTTGTGTTGTATCAATATTGGAATCTTGTGTTGTATAAATATTGGAGCCTTGTGTTGTATCAAGACTGGTCTTGTGTTGTATTGATAAATATTGTAGACTTATGTTGTATCATTTATGGACTTCTATTGTATCAAGTCAACTGATTCTCATAGATGGTACCCTATGACATGGATCTTCTTAGATGGAGATGGTATTTTTTTGTATCAAGACTGAGGTCTTGTGTTGTATGAATGTTGGGGTCTTGTGTTGTATCAAAACTGGAGACTTTTTTTGTATCAATTCATGATGTTATATTATTTTATGAATTTCTAACCATGGTCATTCGAGATGGATAAAGCTAATTAGTATCCTCTAGTGACTGATCACCTCTAAAGTGAATTACTTTAGCATATGACTATATGGTATTTGGGTAATACATTTTATCATCAGTATGTGTTACAATTCTTCTAAGTATAATATCATATTATAGATGGTTAAACATAGACCATGTAGTAAGATAAATAGATATGCAATAAAGATATTATGAGAGAAAGAGAATTCAAATTTCCCATGCAGATGACTAAGTGAACTCAATTTATAAAAATTTAGTTAAATATGAATTCTTCTATAAGTGATTTAGTTAAATAATCCATTGAACTATTAATGGTCAACATTCAATTAAATAAAGAAGAGCTCAATGTTTGACAATCAACAAGATTCAATTAATAATGATTAACTACATGATTAAATAAATATGGACTATTTGACTAAAGTTTACACTTTAGTCAGACTAACAAAACACACTTGCTTTAATCTAAGGACGACACTTAAACTAAGAAAGTGTGTTGTATGCAACACTTGACTTATTGCACTTTCACAGTAATGTTAGCCTATTAACTAAGACAATAATATTCAATTAGAGATTGAGTTCACTTCAATGTTAGTTAACTATCAGTTAATATGCATGATTGAACATATGGAGCATTAGTTGTGCATGATGAAGATTCAATACAGGGATTGATTATTACAAGAAATAAAATTCAAAATTGCAATACATGTGTGGATAATTATCATACAACCATCACTAGGGTTTGCATGGAAGTCATTATGGCTTGTTAATAATATGCTAGGAATATGGAAAGTTCATAAAAGTTGTAACTGTGGATCTCTCTTATGTATTTCTCTATATTCTCTCTTAACGGGAAATCTTCTTATGTTGTAAAATTCATTCTCTATAATATATCTATTATATCTGAATAATTCTTGGGTTTTTTCATCCTCTATGTTATGAGGATTTTCCCCAGGGTACATCTTGTTTTGCAGATGAATTATTGTGTGTGATTAAATTGGTATTTTTTACAGTTCCTCAACATATCATTGATGAAATTTTTAAAGTTCAAGAATATCCATTATTGATAAAAATATTAACATCGTACCAAATAATAGGGCATGAAGGAGATTAGTTTTTCCCATGCAAACTAAATCCTACATGATCTTGAGGAGTTTCGAAAAATCTTAGATCCATGTCATCGATCTCGATCCAACCAAATGACTGACTTGAATGTACTTCCAACTTCAACACATAGAAATAAAGGGTGTTAATCATTATTAAGGATCATTATCTATATTCCTACATGACCTCAGTGAGTGGTGAGCATTTTTCAATGCAGGGAAAATTCAAGAGCAAGTCAATACGCACTATCATGTCACTTTTTAGGAGACAAATTGCACAGAGCATCTTTTATCAATCTGTGAGGAAACAAACAAAACTGTTGAAAACCCACTTCCCAAATGGGATGATTGATCTTAGTTGTGGGATAATTTTCAAAAAGTCACAACTTTTTGAGAGATACAATCTGGTCTTTGAAGATGATTTTTTTAGAATTTTTTTTATGGTCGTCTTTAAAAAGCTGGATAAATTGGTTGAATGAACGAGGGATATATGGATTGGATATTATCCTTATTAAATATATATAGTGTGTAATGAGATCCTAAATCATTTAAGGAATAGTTTTATGATCATTGGAAGAATTTTTTCCCAGAGAAGATCATTTACTCAAAGTTTTATGGGATCCAGTTTCCCCATGCAGAGATTCACTACCTCCTGCATGCACTCAAATTTGCAAAGAGATCAATACTGAGGGACTCCAGTAATCTCTACAAGGAAAAAAAGATAAAGAGGAAGCATGAAAAATTATACAAGATACGTACTTTCATTTTTTATTACATTCTATTTAGATCTATATGCTTTTGAATGTTTTCATTACAGTTATTTAGAGATTCATATTCCCATGATTAGGAATTGTGAGCATATATGTTGATTATATTTCATTTATTGGAAAATAACAAAATTCATAAATATAGGAATATAAAGCATGCATTATTTTTCATAAGATATGGATATAGAGCTGCATGATTGATTCATGAGATATGAATGTTGGAATTCATGATTGTTCACACATATATGAATATAGAGTTTCATGATTATTAATGATATATGAATGTAGGGCTACATGATTATTTGATTATCATATGCTTTTCTAAACTCATATTTTGTTTCATTACAATCTGTATTCTTAGGATTATAAATGATTTTATGGTATAAACATGATTAAAAGAATATGTTGCAAAATTCTATTTATTGGCAAATAGAAAACTCATGTTAAGAAAAATAAGGCATTGCATAAATATTTGTGAGATTTAAATATAATACTGTTATAGAATTGAAAAACATTGCATGAAATATGAATGGGGTTAGGTTGAAACATTGATTTAAAGTGTACATAACTATATGAACCACTGCAAATACATTGAAGTATTCATGTGATTAAAATTCATGAGATATGACTATATTGAATCATTGTTTAAAATGTTTTGCATGTCAGTGTTTGTTATTTGTCATTTTATTGAAGTAACGGGATTATGCAAGGTTGCTAATAACTTTCTCGAATTTGCTTGTAGGGAAAAAATATATGCCCTGAACTACAAGGGAAAATCACATGTATTGAATAAGGAGTAATTCCGATGGATGATATTGAAAGAGAGCATGATGTCATGAAGCAAGAAGCTTCTTGTAGTAGATTGAGAGCTTCCTATGTATTAGGAAGAAGTTAAAATAGAAACTCTAATACTATTACGAGAGATGTAAAGACTCTTGAATATAATTGAATTATCTAATTTGCATTCATGTGTGAAGAATATCTTCATACATAGACAAGCATGAGTCTTTGTGATGGAGGACCCAGATTATGATTCTCAGATCATGATGGTGAGAGGGAGTATATAGATTCACTAGATCCTGAAGAACTAGTAAAACTGATTGATGTATCTTATGTTAAAAGGATACCTGCATGATGCTCATATTCAAAAAGAAGCTATGAACTGTATTCAATAATATTGTTATGATTCTTATGATTAGTGGTGTGGCAGTCACCAGAAAATGATTTTTTTCAACTAAGGAAAATATGCAGTAAAAAAATCCTGAATATTTTCATGATGATGGATGTTGAAATATTTGTAACTTCAGAATGTATTCACTTGTATATTTCATATATTGTATTTCATTGGTCCTCGATGTTCCTAAAGAAAGAATCATTAATTTAATAAATTCATGTAAATTCATAGAGGTTAACCCTCCTTGTTGATCAGGGGAAAAGTCCCCACAGTTCTAGGGAACTAGGGTTATTAGACACTACTAGAGAATTTGGCCCTGGTAAGTAATTATCAAGTCGAAAACTAGTATAAATAGAGAGTGAGACTCTCTATTTTTCACATACACTCACTCAACTGTAGCCAATGAGTGAGAGAAGAGAAGCTCACACAAGTGAGAGAGAGAAGAGCTATCGGAGATCACCTTTTTGTTTTTGGGTTTTACTTTTTCTATTGGTGCGCATTCTATCTCTGAGGAAGTTGTGGGGTTTTCCCCTTTATGGTTTCCCCAAGGAAAAATATTTTTGTCTCTTGTCTCTTGTGATAATTTTTGTGCATGTTATTCTCTCTAATAAGATCCTCGATCATATTGATAAAATTTATAAAATCTAACATGGCATTAGAGCTAACCTGAGAAGAAGATAGGGATTCTTAATTTTTAGGCCTCTCTCCACATATAATTAGCAAAAGGATTCTAGGATAACTCTCCATTGAAGGGCGCATCTTTCTATCGAAGCAGAATTTCATTCTGGGCATTTTCAGTCACTTTTGTGGGAAATTAGGGATTTTCACAAAAGATGAATTTTTGAGTGAGCCCATCATAGGATTTATCTCCTCCTCAAAATCAAATTTTAGAGACCAATATCGAAATTTTTTGTTGGGTAAAACTCTGGGAAAGTCAAACCCTAATTTGACCCTGAACAAGAAAATGCTAAAATACTAAAACTAGTAGTTTTGGTACATTTTCTATATCTCTAGATTGGAGAAGGATAAGGAGTAAAAAATTTCACAAGTTGAAGATAAATTCTTAATGTACCCTTTGTAAATGTTTCAGCTTCAGCTTCGCTATATTCTAGGATATATAATTCCTCCAAATCGGGGTTCTAGCCTCTGCCAGGATTCATCCCTAAATAGGACAATGTGGGAGAATTACTATATTTAGGGATATGAAGGTCCAAATGCAATTTCACAAGATGTTACATATAGGGAACTGACTGTACTTTCCATGGTAATAATTTCAGACCCCAAAGGTGAAACCGTGACACGTTGCTATCTATACAAGTTCGCTATGATCAACAATCCTGAAACAAGTCACCTTAAGAAAACTTGCATAAGTACCAATTGGTGAAACCAATTATACTCAAACCTATGGTCTTGGAAAGAGGGCATACAAGTTAGTACGAAATTTCTGACATAGAAGAGTAGTAATTTTTGAGATACTACAAAAGCAATATCAAACATTTTTGCAGAAGAAATTGGAAAAATAGGGCTTTCTGTTCCAAGAGCTTCCCTCCACTGTTTTCAGAGAAGGAGTATATTAAACAGCTCACCTTGAAGAGGCCCATATTTTTATCTGATCATATTTGAAATATTCCAAGTTTTGAAAATTAGGTTTTCTCTGACAAATCCTAGATCAACAAGCTTCGAAACCAGGATGGACACCCCAAATCGGTAAGATCTAAATTTTTGCTATTTACATTTGAGGTTCTCATTTAAAAATGACTAATCACACCAACTTGATGAAAATATTGGTGAATATAACAAATTCCAAGCATAGCATTATAGGATGCCACTGGTTCTTGAAGAAAATTAATTGGACACCTACATAAGTGGATAGGTTCCAGTTCCAGAGGGAGATGAGGCTAAATCCTTACATAAGAAGAAATTAGTTAAGGCCAAGAGGATCACCTTATACCACAAGTGTCTTCCATAAATACACCTAAAGATATGTTTGATTCTTTAACCAAGCTATTTTGAAGGGAAGAATATAAATTAGAATAAGTATAGGAACTTCGTGATCCTTGAAGAAATTGACTTAGATCAATTTTTCAGTAAAGAAGTTTTAAGAGCCAAAGGGAGATAAGGCTAAGGCTAGAGCCAAGAGAATCATTGCATATTGTATTAAAGATCATCTCATCCGTCATGTGTCATCCTTGAAGACACCAAAAGGAATTGTTCGATGGTGTGATGAAGCAATTGAAGAAGAATAAGATATTGTTATAACCACCCAAGATCATGGGATTCTTTCGTTCAATGAATGTGTGCCAGAAGGAAGTGGTTACCTTTAGAATACTCTGGGAAGAGCACACACAAGAAGAAAATTGACTCATCATAAGAGAAAATAAGATGGAAGCAACTGAATATCTAGCTCTCATAATTCAAAGAAGATCCCTCAAGTGATGAGGAATATGAAGGACTCAATTCTTGAAGAACCTCTTTATCCATATTAGCATTTGGATAAGAAACGATGATGTCATGAATGAAGAAGATGATGAAGCATAAGGATTAAGAAGGATTCTACCCATGAAATGAATAAAGATAAGTAGTCAATTGTCATTTCATGTTATTGTTTTGTTATGCATTTGTTTATATTTAGTTGATGTGTTATGCATGATAGAATGTTTGCATTAATGTCAATATACTACTAATCTGCATGTGATGGGTAAGTAGCTCATGGCGCCATACAAATATCCGCTGCTACTTATATAGAATGAAACCTCTATTTTGACATACTGGATTAGTGCACAATCTCAATGATGTCATGGTAGAGATGGAAGGCATCTAGAAGGATTCCGTGAGATATGGATGAATGTTGTATTGGATAAAATAGTTGCATGATTATATCTTTGTGCATAAGGCTTTTCCATTATGAATATGCCTTCTGAAATGTTTCTAACCATACAACTAATGCATTTTACTTGTAGGAAATATCGTGTACAATTGTCTACAAGAAAACAAGGATGAGAATTGTTCCGAAGAACAAGTGACAAAAGTTCAAGAAATAATCCAAAATGAATAATGATGACTAGAATGTGATGTCGAAGACTTGAAGGGAACTCCGTAGTATCTTCCATATGGATCTGCAAGATCCAGCATCCAGTAGGATACAAGGAAAGATTTGTAGCATGGGGCTTCTCATGCAAATAAGGCATAGAATACGAAGAGACATTTGTAGCCACTAGAAGTTAAGACATGTGATAGGCATACTCATGTGTGCAAAATAAGGCCTTGTAAGAGCTCAGAAGAAACCCATGGGATAACACATACATGAGGAGATTGGAGATCACCTAGAGAAATGAAGATCTTAACCTTTTCTACAAGGTTGAAGATGAAATCCTATAGAGAATGACAAGATCATAGATGGGAGCGAGAAGAAATTTTGAAAAGGTTCAAGATAGAGGATCCCGGTATCCACTGACCCTAGATGGATACATAGAATATTAGTAGTAGAGGAAACTACTTGTCATTATAGCACAAAATGTTTCAATACATAGGGTACGAAAGACAGAGGGAGAATCATGCTCCACTTCAGAGGGAGTGACTGTAGAAGATCCTGATATTTGACATGGTACGACAGGATGGATAGCTTACTGATGGCTCTAGGATTTATTGAGAGTAAAGAAGATTCCAACCTTTACTTCAAGGTCTAAGGTGGAATACCAGTGATGCGCCTGCTATATGACATGTTCCTGAAAAGAAAAGAGGAACTCATTAGAGATGCAAGAAGGATAATTTCTCTCAAGTTTGAGATAAAGGAATTGGGTATGATGCACTATTTTCTAGGCATGGAGGTGTGGCAAAATGCAGATAGAATCTCCCTTGGACAACGGAAGTATGTAATGGATATCCTGAAGAGGTTCAGGATGATGGACTATAAGTCCGTGGCCACAACTATTGCATCAAACATGAAGCTATTGAGTGATGCTTCATCATAGTCATTTCATGAAGCATGTAGTGAGGTACCTGAAGGGTACAAATGAGTATGAAGTGAAACAGAAGATTAACCTGGAGGGTTATGTGGATTCAGATTGAGTAGGAATTTCATTGATAAGAAGAGCACTTCTGGGTTCTGCTTCAGTATAGGATCAGGTGTGATGTCTTATTTTAGTAGGAAGGAGTCCTACATGGAACTGAGTATAGCCGAGAGAGGTTAATGGAACCTCCAGTTTGTGATCCAGACCGATATCTATTGAAAGAGTGAGTTCTATCATAGATGGCGAGACAAGTTTATTGAGTATAAAATCTTGGTGAACCTCATAGGTTGCTTAGATGTAAATGGTCCTATAGGTTGTCCTCAGATGTAATTGGTCTTGGTGAAGCTCATAGGTTATCCTTGGACGTAGTCATCCCTAATGTGATTCTATGCTAGTTATCCTCTCTCGTCGGGTGCACGATCCAGTTCTTCTTATCTTTGTTCTTCATTATCCCTTCCAAGAATCAAATAAATGAGTTGGTTCTTCCTCTGAGCTATTTTTCAGGAAATCGTTCCAATGTAATATCGACCATTTTATCCCATGATCTCTAGCTTCTTCTAGAAAATGAATTCATCGCAACTTCTGGTCCCTTTTATCCATTCTCATGATATTTCTTTTTTTGCGGCTTCCACCATTGATGACATCCTACAAAATAAAAAAGTAATAAGAATAATGATAAAAAGTATTGAATGAATAACAAAACAAATAGAAAAATCTCCTTTTAATCTTTATATTGTCGAGCAATCTGAATGAAACAATTGCACTAAGAACTCACTGTTGGATGTGATCAAATGGTGAGTTTCTCCTCCACAAGCTTGTAATTATCTATTATGGTTTTCCTGCCAGCTATTTGTTAATGTGCCATTTGTTCCTTTTTTCATTTATACACCAAGAAAACCTGTTGGATGCTGACTACAATTACAAATTCAAGCTAAACATTATTGTATTGAGTTTGAGAATTGGTTAGATAAATGGTTTGACAAAATGTAGGATAACCATGGCAAGTATTCAATCGAACTTCATGGGTGTCATGGCAGATCATAAAGGCAGTATATGATCAATTATCTTCATCTTTGATAATATCATAGATCGTTATCAAGCTGTTTATTCTCTACATAATTGTGCAACTAACTGAGTCCAATCATTTTGGTGCACTGAACAGCTCAAATGCTTCAACAAGATCTAATGAATAGCGTTAACCTTCCATCTCCGTGATAAAAGAAATTACTAAGTTTTCAAGTGCTGAGATTTTATCTTTGGTTGTTTAGTTTGACTGCCACTCACACAATAAATGTTAACAATGTTATTTGGTATAGTAACGTCCAACTCCACGAATAAATGAAGGAATTGAGTGTATAATCCATTTCCCATTCTTGATGATCATAGTTCGTCTTTAATTGACAATTGACACCTAATAAGCATATAATATCTCCAAAAGTGATTGCGCTAATAATGCAATCTATTCGGCAATCAATTTCCCCTTAAAATAATAATTTACAGTTAAGTTATTTTGCACAAAATGGGGAAATAAGAACAAATTTTCATATCTTAATGATATTGAATATCTACTTATCCATGGTTTTATACTTTCATGCCAATCTTTATGTCGGCAAAACCTTATTTTGAATCCCGTCATATTATATAAATCAAGAATCTTCCTGGATTATTTAATATGTAAGGCTAAATCATTTGGGATGATCCTCTTTTTTAATAAGGTACATGGAACAATTAATCTCCTGAAATCAATAAAATATTGAAATATAATTTGAAGCTTTCTTGAATTTAGGTGTGAATCATTATGCCTCTCCACAATATTTATGAAAGATGACCATTGTTCAAATTTATTGAAATGAACATAAATAAAATTTATGTTAATAATTTAGAATAAAGATACAAATCACATGATATTTAAATATCATTTCCAAAATAATTAATCAAGGAATTTAATTTTATAAAAATCAAGAGTTAAAGATTATTAATGAAAATTGATGAATTCAAATTAAATCCTTGATAATACTTTCTTTGACCCCAAATGGAAAAATATATGCTAATAATAGACTTTCAATAATAATGTGAATATCTTAAAAGAAAAGGTTAATGCCAATTGGTGTATTTCTTACTCACTAATGGAGTTAAGGAAAATTTTTGCCAAATCTTCAAAACATAAAATCAATCCATATAAAGAAAATCCAAGCATAGAATTAAATCAATCAGGCTAAAACAAGAGTAATCAAAAGTTATTAAGGATCCAAGAAGATAGAAGATTCACTCAACAGAAAACCTCATAATTAAGAAGTCCTTATCGTATAAATTCCAAGCCAAAGAGGAAGGCAAAGCAAAGAGTGAAAATCAAGGACGAATATATGAAATCAACTACCAATCAAGAAAGATAAAACTAAAAGCAAACCAAAAAGATTCATATTTACAAAAAATCTACAAGAGGGGACCCTTTTATTTTACAAAAAAATAAAGGGAATTGTTGGGGTGCCAACAAATGGCGACATGCTGGGCGAACCCGTTATCTCTGCAAAATAGTTCTGAATCTTAAATAATATAAGAGAAATAATGACAAAGGCCTCTTCCAATGTCAATTTCCCAATCACATAAATTAATCCCGNCAAAACTTTCAAAATCAATCAAACTATCCCTACCATTATCCAAAATCTTATAAAGATAAATGATTATTCTACAAATGCAGAAAGAAAATTTTCCAAGGAAATTAGTTTCTCTTAACTAAAATAAGTCAACGAACACATAGTTGTAGGTATGACCTCAATACCATAGGATAAACCCTTTTAACCTCACTTAGATGCTTTTATCCCAACCACTATATATAGATAAATCTTTTTTTATTTTTTTGACAAATAACATATAAAGACATTATTTGAAGACTACTACCTTGGATTAGTAACCAGATGCTGATAGCATCATTCCCAAGAACTGCCAAAAAATGAAAAGGTCGACTCGTGATGAGACCTCCTTTCTCCTAATCAATGATTAAGAGCCATCACCCTAGCTTGGTAACTAGATGTGGTAATGTCACTTCAACAGAGCTTACGATCATGACGAGTCAACTTGTGATGAGACCTCCTGTTCTTCAATTAATCCCTTATATTTTATTAATGTTATGTACAATGAATAATATTAAGGTTATTGTTAATCTCAAGAGAGATTACTTAGTGGATGGGGAAGCAAATCCAAATGGCCCACTAAAGAGCAAAGGATGGCGTAAAAAGTCTAAAAGATAACTTACGATTCCTGACTTACCTCAATCTAGGGGAAATGATTCCTTTGGAAAGAAACTCATCTACATTATAGCATCATTTTGAAAGATAAAGATTCTAGATAATAGCCAAGTAACTCAATTAATCCATCAATATGATTCATAATAAATTTTTCAAATCCAAGACTAATCTCACTAAGGTTAGAATCTTGACAAAAGAAGAGTGTCTTTATAATGATGTCCCTTTAACAAAAAATGATTTCGATCAAGTACTTGACAGAAATACATGGTTTTGATCACCATATGTTGAAACTAGCTTACCCCTTTTTGGAAAACAAACAAAACACTCAAAAGAAAATCCTATCAACTTGCAAAATAAAACCAATCAAAGCAAGAAATCTAAAATGGATGTATGCAAATGCAAAAATAAAAAATAATCCCTGAATAGATTAACATCTTAAGTGGAGAAACATGAAACAGTTATATCGCAAATGAAAAGAGAGAATTAATTTCTACAAGATGAAACATATGTCTCTCTATAATTTGGGACATAAGGATCAATTAAAAATAAGCAAGATGTTTTAATAAGTTAGGCCACTCTTATTGATAAGCAAAAGAAAACAAACCAAAAATAAACAAATTTAAGCTAAGTCTTAATTACATATGCAGTTACAACTGAAAAGATTTTGGTATTGATTTGCACAACATTCTTCGTTTTCTTAAAAGTTATTTCTTATGATCATAAGAATGTATAAAACATTTTCCCAATTAAGTAAAAAAAGTAAAAGATATATGACTTAACAAGAAAATTTTAAATAAATATAATTATGAGCAAGAGAGTCAAAGGTAAAGAAAACATCCCTGAATGTATCGTTAAGTGTCACCTCTTTAAATTAACATAATCTTCATAACTAAATTTATTCAAAACAAAACAAGAAAGGGTAAAAATGAAGAAAAATTAATCTAAACCCAAGCCTAACTATGTACAAAAGAAGTCAATTGTAATGAAAATCGAGTAAAATGAATTAGCCAATGAAGCCATCGAAAAATCTCTAATCCTGCAAGAATGACATGTTTTCCTAATAGTAGCCATAAATGATATGTCAATGAGAGAAAACTAAAAAGAAGTTTATCATCCTTACCATTTGAAACATATAATGATAAGACAAATTTACCAATTTTTGGAAACCTTTTGAGATAAGAATTTTCGAGCCACTCTGCAATCCTGTCATAAAACTTAGAATGCAAAGTATGATCTACCAACATGAAATCCATAGGTGGCAAACATATCATAGGTGAATCAATTTGAGGAATAAAATAACTAGCATTAGTCACATTAACAATTGGAAGAATTGGTTTCAAATACAAAGTAGGATCATGAAATGATGTAATAGGTGAATGAATTGGTAGTTGGCCAATATCAAAAGAAGTAATCTTGTTTAGAGGATCTACAAATAAAGATGAATCAAATAAAAAAAATATAATCTTTTGGTGATCACGAGTTACAAGAAATTCTTCGACAAAGATTTTACTATAACCAATTAAATTATATCTCTCATATAAATGGCTCTGATGAGAACAAGCGATTTGAGTTTCAACAAGAATTGGTGTGTTAATCTCATCAAAAATTGGTTGAGTATAACCATCTTGCAATAGACCTTATTTCTCTTTAAAATATTGTATCGAATGATGATCTAAAAATGAAATATGTCTCAATCTCTCATATTCATACTTAATAAGAAAATCATTAGTATTAGATATCTCATCGAAATGCAATTTTGATGCCACATAGTTAGGTAATTCGGATGGAATCTTAAGCATATCAAAATCAAAAAATAAATCAGGATAAATAGAAAAGTAAGAATTAGATGTGAGGAAGTTAAAAGAGTCTCTCAACTTAGAAAGATCATTAATATTTAAACTTCCAAAATATTCTTCTTTTATTAACTGATTATTTTCAATATAATGTGGAGATGTACCCTTTAGCATTTCATGTGAAATTGATTCGAGATCAAGATCAACTGATAATTCTTCATCAAAACTTTTATCAATATTTGCTTGAAATAGATTAATCTATTTTTGTCAACAACATTTAGTTGACTGACTAAGATTCATGTCATTTTCTCCCACATGTTCTATTAAAGTATCAAAACATATAAAATTATTATTAATATATTTGTGTTCATCGATATTTGAGTGGGAAGAAAAATTAGTACAAAAATCAGAAACTGATGAACATATAGTTTGATTTATAATTAATTCATCTTGATCTAATTTTCTGCTAATCAAATCTGGATATTGTTGTTCATCAAGATAATCCACTTCCTTATTTGTACAGATAAATTCATTGTAAATAAGTTCTTCCCCATTTAATATAGGTTCAATATTTTGGGTAAAGGAAGCATGCCTTTCTCCTTTAGGAAGGGAATAATGATCGAAAGGAGTTATTACCTCTCCTACTTCAATCTTTTCACCTTGGGGTTGAGTAGAACTTATGGAAATATCTCAATCAATAATAGAGGAGGAATTTTCTTGGAGGATTTATGAATTATCATCTTTTTGACAAACATCTTGATTTTGTTGAATAAGAGGAACTTGATAGTTGAAAATAATATTTAAAAGATTAGATTCAGAAGGTAAATTAGTAATATGAAATTTGTATAGGATATGAGAAATCCTTACTGGAAAGTCTTCTGAAGACTCACCTTTCTTCCTTCAAAGAGCCTACAATTCACTACAAAGTTTATTAGAATCATAATCCTTGAAAGTATCAAAAAATTCATTGGCAAATTGAAACCATGTAAAAAAAAAAATAGGTGGAAATGTTTCCAACTAGCATTTGATTCGTCCTTTGAGAGTAAGAGCAAATAACCTACAAGTAGCACTTAGATCAACAATATTATGTTTGTTACATTTAGACAAAAACTTCTTGAGGTTTTTCCTTGCAGATATATCACCTTCACCATCAAATTCAAGTTTCGACAAGAGGTTAACTGTCTCATTGGGAATATCAATTAATGTAAAACTAAAAACCGATTCCCAAACAGGAATTTGGGCATGAGCCATGAAAGATAAACAATCAATATTAATTCACTCTTCAAATGGTTATCTTGTCATCTAACCATCCTTTAAACACAAGTCTATGACGAAGTAGAATAAAAAAATATAAAAGCTGAAAAATCTAAGAGCAAGAGGATAAATGGTTATTAAAAATAATAGAAAAATAAAACTTCTTGTTTTACCTCATGGCCCTCCTTCTAGCGCCATTTGTTGGCCGGAAAAATGGACCTAGGCCAACTTACAGAAAGACATCCCAGACACTCGACTTAATGCAATCGTGTATGTGTTTAAAGTAATTGTCCTTCACAGGATCAAGGCCCTGTTGCCTATATAATGTACTCTGAACGTAGAGAGTCTCTTGAGATGTGGGTGGTAAGTCTTACTTAACCAAATCTTCTGATAAATCTAAAATATTTAACCTAATGACTAACTAATACTGAAAACTATCTTAAGCTAAGTACAGAAAAAATAGTAGCTCCTAATTTTGTAATGACCTAGATGCAATCTATCTATCTTGGCCAAGAGCACGAGTTAAAATTAATATTAATTTATCTTGCATTTAAAGATGAACATATAATAATTTAAATTGAAGAACAGTCTCACAATCAAACTATTACATGCCAAAAAAAACTTAAAAGCTCTTACAAATTAACAGATTAAGATCACAAAAAAAAATGTTAGATGCTTTTAATTTTGCAAACTAAATCAATATCAACTGATAGATGAAATGCAACAGTAGTCACTATCTTTCAAAATAAGTTCTAAAAGACTATGATAATAAGAAATGAAGCATAAATTAAAATCAAAGTTTACAATTTGCTTCAATCCCACATAATAAATGATGAACAAAACAAGTAATCTCATTCAATTACTCCATAAAAGAAATTTTACAAAGCTATAAGAACAGGTTCCAATGTCCATTCAAACCACCATAGATTCAAAAGAGTTTTGATGTATCAGCCTTAGGAAACACCTTCATCTCTGGTTCCATGAGAAAAAATCAGTTTTGTATAGGAACAAGAAAACAAAACAGAAAGAGAAACACAGTCATCTCTCTGGTTTATGGATACCATCCCTAGAAGAGAAACTTGAAGAAAAATGAACAAATTAAGTTCATCCAATTTCCTAAAGCGTTCCTCCCATCAATGTGTAGCCCCCTTATAGTGTTTAAATAGGAAAAATAAAAACAAAAAGGAAACTGAAAGGCAAATTGACTCTCCTAGCTGGTCGCAACTTGAAAAAACGTGTTCAAAGAACCAAGAAAATCTCCTAAATGCTTCACTTTTTTGAGTAAACTACTCATGTATCAGGTAAATGAGTCCATTTTGCAAAAAACCCACGTCTCAGAATCTGTTATTTCATCATGATTTGCTCCCAGTTTGCTGCTGAAATTTGCCTCTCTCCCTGGGTGCGCGGTCCAGTTATTGTTATCTTTGTTCTTCATTATCCCTTCCAAGAATCAAATAAATGAGCTGGTTCTTCCTCTGAGCTATTTTTCACGAAATGGTTCCAATGTAATATCGACCATTTTATCCCATGATCTCTGGCTTCTTCTAGAAAATGACTTCATCACAACTTCTGGTCCCTTTTATCCATTCTCATGATATTTTTTTTTCCCGACTTCCACCATTGATGACATCCTGCAAAATAAAAAAGTAATAAGAATAATGATAAAAAAATTTGAATCAATAACAAAACAAACAGAAAGATCTCCTTTTAATCTTCATATTGTTGAGCAATCTGAATGAAATATTGCACTAAGAATTCACTGCCGGATGTGATCAAATGGTGAGTTTATCCTCCACGAGCTGGTAATTATCTGTTATGATTTTCTTGCCAGCTATCTGTTAACATTTCAGCTATTCCTTTTGCAATGTAACCACCAAGAAAACCTGTTGGATGCTGACTACAATTACAAATTCAAGCTAAACATTATTGTCTTGAGTTTGAGAGTTGGTTAGATAAATGGTTTGACAAAATGTAGGATAACTGTGGCAAGTATTCAATCGAACTTCATGGGTGTCGTGGAAAATCATAATGGCAAGATGAGATCAATTATCTTCCTCTTTGATAACCTCATAAATCATTATCAAACTATTTATTCTCTACATAATTGTGCAACTAACTGAGTCCAATCATTTTGGTGCACTTAACAGCTCAAATGCTTCGACAGGATCTAATGAATAGCGTTAACCTTCCATCTTCGTGATAAAATAAATTACTAAGTTTTCAAGTGCTGAGATTTATCTTTGGTTGTTTAATTTGACCGTCACTCAAACAATAAATGTTAACAATGTTATTTCGCATAGTAAAGTCCAACTCCACAAATAAATGAAGGAATCGAGTGTATAATCCATTTCCCATTCTCAACGATCATAGTTCATCTTTAATTGACAATTGACACCTAATCAACATAATATCTCCAAAAGTAATTGCTCTAACAATGCAATCTGTTTGGCAATCAATTTCCCCTTAAAATAATAATTTACAGTTAAGTTATTTTGCACAACATGAGGAAATGTGAACAAATTTTCATATTTTAATGATATCAAATATCTACTTATCCATGGTTTTATACTTTCATTCCAATCTTTATGTCAACAAAACCTTATTTTGAATCCTGTCATATTATATAAGTCAAGAATCTTCCTGGATTATTTAATGTGTGAGGGTAAATCATTTGGGATGATCCTCTTTTTTAAGAAGGTACATGGAACAATTAATCTTCTGAAATCAATAAAATATTGAAATATAATTTGAAGCTTTCTTGAATTTAGGTGTGAATCATTATGCCTCTCCACAATATTTATGAAAGATTACCTTTATTTAAATTTATTGAAATGAACATAAATAAAATTTATGTTAATAATTTAGAATAAAGATACAAATCACATGATTTTAAATATCATTTCCAAAAGAATTAATCGAGCTTATTTTTATAAAAATCAAGGGTTAAAGATTATTAATGAAATTTACACAAATGACAATTGATGAATTCAAATTAACTCCTTGATAATACTTTCTTTGACCCCAAATGGAAAAATATATGTTAATAATAGACTTTCAATAATAATGTGAATATCTTAAAAGAAAAGGTTAATGCCAATTGGTGTATTGCTTACTCACTAATGGAGTTAAGGAAAAATTTCGCCCAATATTTGAAACATAAAATCAATCCACATA
This sequence comes from Pseudotsuga menziesii, assembly GCA_001517045.1. Taxonomy (NCBI): domain Eukaryota; kingdom Viridiplantae; phylum Streptophyta; class Pinopsida; order Pinales; family Pinaceae; genus Pseudotsuga; species Pseudotsuga menziesii. The sequence continues at coordinate 40,942 of LPNX010503354.1, read as the reverse complement.
AAGAAAATCCAAGCATAGAAGTAAATCAATGAGGCTCAAAAAAGAGTAATCAAAAGTTATTAAGGATCCAAGAAGCTAGAAGATTTTACCAAGTCCTTATCATATAAATGTCAAGACAAAGAGAAAGGAAACACAAAGAGTGAAAATCAAGGATGAATATATGAAATTAACTACCAATCAAGCATGATAAAACTAAAAGCAAACCAAAAAGATTCATATTTACAAAAAATCTACAAGAGGGGACCCTTTTATTTTACAAAAAATTAAGGGGAATTGGTGGGGTGCCAACAAATGGCGACATGCTGGGCAAACTAGTTATCTCTGCAAAATAATTCTGAATCTTAAATAATATAAAAGAAATAATGATAAAGGCCTCTTTCAATGTCAATTTCCCAATCACATAACTTAATCCCGCCATTGGCTTATATATGTAAAGATTGAACCAAAACTTTCAAAATCAATCAAACTATCCCTACCATTATCTAAAATCTTATAAAGATAAATGATTATTCTACAAATGTAGAAAGAAAATTTTCCAAGGAAATTAGTTTCTCTTAACCAAAATAAGTCAAAGAACACGTAGTATGTAGGTATGACCTCAGTACCATAGGGTAAACCCTTTTAACCTCACTTAAATGCTTTTATCCCAACAACTTGATATAGATAAATCTTTTTTTTTTGACAAATAATAAATAAAGACATTAACTGTAGACTACTACCTTGGCTTGGTAACCAGATGTTGGGAGCATCATTCACAAGAACTGCCGAAAAATGAAAAGGTCAGCTCGTGATGAGACCTTCTTTCTCCTAAACAATGATTAAGAGCCATCACCCTATCTCGGTAACTAGATGTGGTAATGTCACTTCAATAGAGCTTACGATCATGACGGGTCGTCTCGTGATGAGACCTCCCGTTCTTCAGTTAATCCCTAATATTTAATTAATGTTATGTACAATTAATAATATTAAGGTTATTGTTAATCTCAAGAGAGATTACTTAGTGGATGGGTAAGCAAATCCAAATGGCCCACTAAAGAGCAAAGGATGGCATAAAAACTCTAAAAGATAACTTACGATTCCTGACTTACCTCAATCTAGTGGAAATGATTCCTTTGGAAAGAAACTCATCTACATTATAGCATCATTTTGAAAGATAAAGATCCTAGATAATAGCCGAGTAACTCAATTAATCCATCAATATGATTCATAATAATATTTCAAATCCAAGACTAATCTTGCTAAGGTTAGAATCTTGACAAAAGAAGAGTGTCTTTATAATGATGTCCCTTTAACAAAAAATGATTTCGATCAAATACTTGACAGAAATACATGGTTTTGATCACCATATGCTAAAATTAGTTTACCCCTTTTTGGAAAACAAACAAACCGCTCAAAAGAAAATCCTATCAACTTGCGAAATAAAACCAATCAAAGCAAGAAATCTAAAATGGATTTATGCAAATGCAAAAATAAAAACTAAGCCCTGAATAGATTAACATCTTAAGTGGAGAAACATGAAATAGTTATATCACAAATGAAAAGAGAGAATTAATTTCTACAAGATGAAAAATATGTCTCTCTATAATTTGCGACATAAGCATCTGCTAAAAATAAACAAGATGTTTTAATAAGTTAGGCCTCTCTTATTGATAAGCAAAAGAAAACAAACCAAAAATTAAAAAAATTAAACTAAGTCTTAATTACATATGCAGTTACAACTGAAAAGATTTTGGTATTGATTTGCACAACAACCTTCATTTTCTTAAAAGTTATTTCTTATGATCATAGGAATGTATAAAACATTTTCCCAATTACGTCAAAAAAGTAAAAGATATATGACTTAACAAGAAAATTTTAAATAAATATAATTATGAGCAAGAGAGTCAAAGGTAAAGAAAACATCCCTAAATGTATCGATAAGTGTCACCTCTTGAAATTAACATCATCTTCATAACTGCATTTATTCAAAACAAAACAAGAAAGGGTAAAAATGAAGAAAAATTAATCTAAACCTAAGCCTAACTATGTACAAAAGAAGTCAATTGTAATGAAAATCAAGTAAAATGAAATAGCCAATGAAGCCATCAAAGCATCTCTAATCCTATAAGAATGACATGTTTTCCTAATAGTAGCCAGAAATGATATGTCAATGAGAGAAAACTAAAAAGAAGTTTATCATCCTTACCATTTGAAACATATAATGATAAGACAAATTTACTAGTTTTTGGAAACCTTTTGAGATAAGAATTTTTGAGCCACTCCACAATCCTGTCATAAAATTTAGAGTGCAACATATGATCTACCAACATGAAATCCATAGGTGGCAAACATATCTTAGGTGAATCTGTTTGAGGAATCAAATAACTAGCATTAGTCACATTAACAATTGGAATAATTGGTTTCAAATAAAAAGTAGGATCATGAAATGATGTAATAGGTGAATGAATCGGTAGTTGGCCAATATCGAAAGAAGTAATCCTGTTTAGAGGATCTACAACTAAAGATGAATAAAATAAAAAAATGTAATATTTTCGTGATCACGAGTTACAAGAAATTCTTCGACAATATTTACTATAACCAATTAAATTAGATCTCTCATATAAATGGCTCTAATGAGAACAAACAGTTTGAGTTTCAACAAGAATTGGTGTGTTAATCTATTCAAAAATTGGTTGAGTATAACCATCTTGCAATAGACCTTCTTTCTCTTTAAAATATTGTATCGACTGATGATCTAAAAATGAAATATGTCTCAATCTCTCATATTCATACTTAAAAAGGAAATCATCAGTATCAGATATCTCATAGAAATACAATTTTGATGCCACATAGTTAGGTAATTCTGATGGAATCTTAAGCATATCAAAATCAAAAAATAAATCAGGATAAATAGAAAAGTAAGAATTATATGTGAGGAAGTTAAAAGAGTCTCTCAACTTAGAAAGATCATTAATATTTAAACTTCCAAAATATTCTTCTTTTATTACCTAATTATTTTCAATATAATGTGGAGATGTAACCTTTAGCATTTCATGTGAAATTGATTCGAGATCAAGATCAGCTGATAATCCTTCATCAAAACTTTTATCAATATTTGCTTGAAAAAGATTAATCTATTTTTGTCAACAACATTTAGTTGAGTGACTAAGATTCATGTCTTTTTCTCCCACATGTTCTATTAAAGTATAAGAACATATAAAATTATTATTAATATATTTGTGTTCATTGATATTTGAGTGGGAAGAAAAATTAGTACAAAAATCAGAAATTGATGAACATATAGTTTGATTTATAATTAATTCATCTTGATCTAATTTTCTACTAATCGAATATGAATATTGTTGTTTATCAAGATAATCCACTTCCTTATTTGTACAAATAAATTCATTGTAAATAAGTTCTTCCCCATTTAATATAGGTTGAAGATTTTGGGTAAAGGAAGCATGCCTTTCTCCTTTAGGAAGGGAATAATGATTGAAAGGAGTTAGTACCTCTCCTACTTCAATCTTCTCACCTTGGGGTTGAGTAGAACTTATGGAAATATCTAAATCAATAATAGAGGAGGAAGTTTCTTGGAGGATTAATGAATTATCATCTTTTTGACAAACATCTTGATTTTGTTGAATAAGAGGAACTTGACAGTTGAAAACACTATTTAAAATATCACATTTAGAAGGTAAATCAGTAATATGAAATTTGTAAAGGATATGAGAAATCCTTACTGAAAAGTATTCTGAAGAATCACCTTTGTTCCTTCGAAGAGCCTGCAATTCACTACAAAGTTTATTAGAATCATAATCCTTGAAAGTATCTAAAAATTCATGTGCAAATTGAAACCATGTAAAAAAAAAATTAGGTGGAAATGTTTCCAACCAGCATTTGATTCGTCCTTTGAGAGTAAAAGAAAACAACCTACAAGTAGCACTTAGATCAACAATATTATGTTTGTTACATTTAGACAAAAACTTCTTGAGGTGTTTCTTTGCAGATATATCGCCTTCACCATCAAATTCAAGTTTTGACAAGAGGTTAACTGTCTCATTGGGAATATCAATTAATGTAAAACTAAAACCGATTCCCAAACAGGAATTTGGGAATGAGCCATGAATGATAAATAATCAATATTAATTCACTCTTCAAATGGTTAGCTTGTCATCTAAGGAGCCCTTAAACACATGTCTATGACGAAGAAGAATAAAAAACTATAAAAGCTGAAAAATCAAAGAGCAAGAGGATAAATGGTTATTAAAAATAATAGAAAAATAAAACCACTTGTTTTACCTCATGGCCCTCCTTCTAGCACCATTTGTTGGCCGGAAAAACTGACCTAGGCCAACTTACGGAAAGATAGCCCACACACTCGACTTAATGCAATCTTGTATGTGTTTAAAGTAACTGTCCTTCACAGGATCAAGGCCCTGCTGCCTGTATAGTGTACTCTCAAGGTAGAGAGTGTCTTGAGATGTTGGTGGTAAGTCTTACTTAACCAAATCTTCAGATAAATCCAAAATATTTAACCTTATGACTAACTAATACTGAAAAATATCTTAAGCTAAGTACAGAAAAAATAGTAGCTCCTAATTCCATAATGACCTAGATGCAATCTATCTATCTTGGCCAAGAGTATGAGTTAAAATTAATATTAATTTATATTGCATTTAAAAGATAAACATATATTAATTTAAATTGAAGAACAGTCTCACAATCAAACTATTACATGCTAAAAAAAAACTTAAAAGCTCTTACAAATTAACGGATTAAGATCACAAAAAAAATGTTAGATGCTTTTAATTCTGCAAACTAAATCAATATCAGCTGATAGATCAAATGCAACACCAATCACTATCTTTCAAAATAAGTTTTAAAAGACTCTGATCATAAGAAATGAAGCATAAACTAAAAGAAAAGTTTACATTTTGCTTCAATCCCACATAATATAATGATGAACAGAACAAGTAATCTGGTTCAATTACTCCATAAAAGAAATTTTACAAAGCTGTAAGAACAAGCTCCAATGTCCATTCAAAACACCATAGATTCAAAAGAGTTTTGATGTATCAGCCTTAGGAAACACCTTCATCTCTGGTTCCATGAGAAAAACTCAATTTTGTATAGGAAAAAGAAAACAAAACAGAAAGAGAAACACAGTCATCTTTCTGGTTTATGGAGACCATCCCTAGCAGAGAAACTTGCAGAAAAATGAAAAAAATAAGTTCATCTAGATTCCTGGAGTGTTCCTCCCCTCAATGTGTAGCCCCCTACTAGTGTTTAAATAGGAAAAATAAAAACAAATAGGAAACTGAAAGGTGAATTGACTCTCCTCGCTGGCCGCAACTTGAAAAAACGTGTTCAAATAACCAGGAAAATATCCCAAATGCTTCACTTTTTCGAGTAAAATACTCATGTCTTATGTAAATGAGTCCGTTCTGCAAAAAACCCATGTCTCGGAAATTGTTATTTCGTCATGATTTGCTCCCAGTTTGCTGCCAAAATTTACCTCTCTCGCAAGGTACGCGATCCAGTTCTTGTTATCTTTGTTCTTCATTATCCCTTCCAAGAATCAAATAAATGAGTTCGTTCTTCCTCTAAGCTATTTTTCACAAAATCACTCCAATATAATCTCGACCATTTTATCCCATGATCTCTAGCTTCTTCTAGAAAATGACTTCATCGCAACTTCTGGTCCCTTTTATCCATTCTCATGATATTGCTTTTTTTTAGCTTCCACCATTGATGACATCCTGCAAAATAAAAAAGTAATAACAATAATGATAAAAAAAATTGAATAAATAACAAAACAAACAGAAATATCTCCTTTTAATCTTCATACTGTTGAGCAATCTGAATGAAATAATTGCACTAACAATTCACTGCCGGATGTGATCAAATGGTGAGTTTCTCCTCCATGAGCTGGTAATTATCTGTTATGGTTTTCCTGCCAGCTATCTGTTAACGTTCCAGCTATTCCTTTTTTCATGTAACCACCATGAAAACTTGTTGGATGCTGACCACAATTACAAAGTCAAGCTAAACATTATTGTATTGAGTTTGAGAGTTGGTTAGATAAATCGTTTGACAAAATATAGGATAACCGTGGCAAGTATTCAATCGAACTTCATGGGTGTTGTGGCAGATCATAATGGCAAGATGAGATCAATTATCTTGCTCTTTGATAACCTCATAGATCGTTATCAAGCTATTTATTCTCTACATAATTGTGCAACTAACAAAGTCCAATCATTTTGTTGCACTGAACAGCTCAAATGCTTCGACAGGATCTAATGAATAGCGTTAACCTTCCATCTCCGTGATAAAATAAATTACTAAGTTTTCAAGTGCTGAGATTTATCTTTGGTTGTTTAATTTGACCGCCACTCACACAATAAATGTTAACAATGTTATTTGGCATAGTAAATTCCAACTCCATGAATAAATGAAGGAATCGAGTGTATAATCCATTTCCCATTCTCAACGATCATAGTTCATCTTTAATTGACAATTGAAACCTAATAAGCATAATATCTCCAAAATTAATTGCGCTAACAATGCAATCTGTTTGGCAATCAATTTCCCCTTAAAATAATAATTTACAGTTAAGTTATTTTGCACAAAATGGGGAAATGTGAACAAATTTTCATATTTTAATGATATCAAATATCTACTTATCCATGGTTTTATACTTTCATGCCAATCTTTATGTCAACAAAACCTTATTTTGAATCCCGTCATATTATATAAGTCAAGAATCTTCCTGGATTATTTAATATGTGAGGGTAAATCATTTGGGATGATCCTCTTTTTTAAGAAGGTACATGGAACAATTAATCTCCTAAAATCAATAAAATATTGAAATATAATTTGAAGCTTTCTTGAATTTAGGTGTGAATCATTATGCCTCTCCACAATTTTTACGAAAGATGACCTTTATTGAAATTTATTGAAATGAACATAAATAGAATTTATGTTAATAGTTTAGAATAAAGATACAAATCACATGATATTTAAATATCATTTCCAAAAGAATTAATCAAGGAGTTTAATTTTATAAAAATCAAGAGTTAAAGATTATTAATGAAATTTACACAAATGACAATTGATGAATTCAAATTAAATCCTTGATAATACTTTCTTTGACCCCAAATGGAAAAATATATGTTAATAATAGACTTTCAATAATAATGTGAATATCTTAAAAGAAAAGGTTAATGCCAATTGGTGTATTGCTTACTCACTAATGGAGTTAAGGAAAAATTTCGCACAATCTTCGAAACATAAAATCAATCCATATAAAGAAAATCCAAGCATAGAAGTAAATCAATCAGGCTCAAACAAGAGTAATCAAAATTTATTAAGGATCCAAGAAGCTAGAAGATTCACTTGGTAGAAAACATCATAATTACCAAGTCCTTATCGTATAAATGTCAAGCCAAAGAGCAAGCCAACGCAAAGAGTGAAAATCAAGGATGAATATATGAAATCAACTACCAATCAAGCAAGATAAAACTAAAAGAAAACCAAAAAGATTCATATTTACAAAAAATATACAAGAGGGGACCCTTTTATTTTACAAAAAATTAAGGGAAATTGTTGGGGTGCCAACAGGCCTCCCATGGTCGAATGTAAGTGCAGATCCCTTCTGACATGGATGCTAGATGTGTTCCTCCCATGTTCAGATGTAAGTGTAGAGACTTTCTAACATGGATGCTGGATGTGTTCCTCCCATGGTTAGATGTAAGTGCAAAGCCCTTCTGATATGGATGTTGGATGTGTTCCTCCCATGGTCATACGTAAGTGCAGAGCCATTATGACATGGATTCCGGATGTGTTCCTCCCATGGTCAAATGTAAGTGCAGAACCTTTCCCAAATGGTATTCGATGTGTGCTACAATGATGGTGGATGTAAGTGCTGAGTGAGCCTTTTTGACATGGATGCTGGATTTTTTCCTCCCACGGTCAGATGTGAGTGTTGGGCCTTTCTGACATGGATGTTGGATGTGTTCATCCCATGGCCAGATATAAGCATTGAATAAGATGAAAGCCTACATGGAGGCTAGGCCTTCAACTAGCATGAAAAATGGCTGGCTCTGTAGAACTTCATGTGATGAGTAGAATTGAGAGATAGCAGCATTTGATCGAGACAACTGGAGCAGTGATGATAATGATGATCTAGTGATGATTTAGCTTTGATTATGATCCAATGATGATCCAAATTTGATGATGATATAGTGATGATCCAACCTTGATGATGATCCAATGACGAAGACTTATGCTGAGGAATTGTGTCAACAGAATACCCTCCTAGTTAAGAGGGAGTGTTGATGTATTTGTAACTTCAGAATTTATTCACTTGTATATTTCATATATTGTATTTCATTGGACCCCCATGTTCCTATCAGTATAATCATGTAAATTCATAGAGGTTAACCCTCCTTGTTGATCAGTGGGAAAATTCCCCACAGTTGTGGGGCACTAGGGTTATTAGACTCTCCTAGAGAATTCGGTCCTGGTAAATAATTGTCAAGTCGAAAACTAGTATAAATAGAGAGTGAGCCTCCTTATTTGTCACATACACTCACTCAATTGTATCACATGAGTGACAGAAGAGGAGCTCACACAAGTGAGAGAGAGAACAGCTATCAGAGATCATCTTTCTTTTTTTGGGTTTTACTTTTTCTATTGGTGCTCATTCTATCTCCGAGGAAGTTACAGGGTTTTCTTCTTTATGGTTTCCCTGAGGAAAACTCTTTGTGTATCTTGTCTCTTGTGATTGTTGTTGTGCATGCTATTCTCTCAAATAAGTTCCTAGAGCATATTGATTAAATGATAAAATCTAATAATGGAATATAAATCCATGGACATGCATATGAATATAAATATGAAGTTTAAATCAGATTTGGAAGATCTCAAAATTCAATTGATATGTATTTGGGTAGTGACATATTGCATGATCGGTTAATTCTTTGTAGTCTATACATAGACATGTACAACAAACCATGTGTTGTGGTACACTCTTGGTACAAGTGTATGTGGAATCAGATATGTCTTGGTTATTGAAATAAAGTTTCAAAGATATATGGATTATGGCTAGTGCATTGATCAAGGAAGATCAAATATGTTACTCTGGATAAAACATGTTGTAAAGTAGTAAATTTTTCTAAGGTTCCTAGTTAGTTATATCCAATACATTGTACATATCCACAGATGTGCAACATTTCCAACATTCTTACTAAGTCTCTGTCAGGGACAATCTTGGTATAGTACATAAAAACTCCTCTAGTTGAAGATGGACTATTGATGTGTCTTCACAGGTAGCAAAAGATAAATTCCCATTATCTAGTCATGGTACATGACTTAGGTAGGCACGGGCTATGATACCTTGTGGATAGAATCCACATGAGAAGAGATGTGGTGAAATTATTAGAGAATATTGATCCCCAAGAAGAGTTATAGTCTATAATGTAAGAGAACAATTAAACCTCTTAAAGAGGTAGTTGGGATGTTGTAGTATAACAAGAAGAATCATTGAGAAAGTGATCAGTCCTAAAATAACATCACAGAGAATGGGAAGATCACGGATAATTTCTCCATATAGAAGAATATTCTTAAAGTCAACAAATGTTGAAGATTGAAATAAAAAAATGATACTTTCTTTCTGCATGATATTACACATTTGATGTAGATGTTGTATATGATGGATTTAAAATCCATGGTTTCCATTTTTTAGAAACTATATTATGGATCAGATCTAGATGATGCTACTATGTGTAAGTACCTGATTGGTATCTTATCAGTCCTGTTTTATTTTATGCTTACTACCAAGCATATGTTTGAGTACCTTTTCGGTACATTAGAATACGCTCTTCATTGTATTTGATACATGGAAGACCTATTATACGATTGTGCTATCCAAATATTGTCTTCGCTTGATATAAGCGATGTAATTGTGGCCAGTACTTCAAAATCTAAGTGTATTGCGTCTAGTACTATAGAAGAAATATGTATGTCAAAGAGCACTATAGAAGAAAATGTGTTTTGAAACTAGTACTAACTGCTAAGTAGTAGTATAGCTTAGGAAGCTAACTACTAGGGTGAAAGACTCAAGCCTACATTTATTAGGTGTTAATAATGAAAATTTCCAAAAATCGCTATGTATGTTATGATAAAACACATTGAGATTAATGTTTTTTCCATTGGAGTCATGGTCATGTAAGTAAAATTTCAATACATTAGTACTGATGAGAATATTTCAAATTTTTTGGACAAGCCGCTATAAGTAACGAAGTTTAGTTACTTCCAAGATAATCTTGAAATGGAAGGGATTTACTGGTAAAGTAGAGAATGTCTCCCTCGCTGAGAGGGAGTGTTAAATGTACAACACCAGGATTCCTTCTTCGGACTTGTGTTATATCAAGTAAGAAACTTGTGTTGTATCAAGTTAAGGACTTGTGTTATATCAATTTAATCACTTATGTGGTAGCAAGTCAAGACATTGTGTTGTATCAAGCCCTATCTATGTCCTCATGTATTTAGGTGGGATATCTGTACATTGATCTTGTGTTGTATCAAGACTACATACATGTGTTGTATCAATTCTATACTTGTGTTGTATCAAGTATGGACTTGTTTTTTATAAATTCAAATTATTCTCATAGACAGTACCCTATGAGATGGATCTCCTTAGCCAGATATGGTCTTGTGTTGTATCAATACTGGGGTCGTATGTTGTATCAAGTCTGGGGGTCTTGTGCTGTATCAATATTAAGGTTTTTTTTATCAAGTCATGATGTTATACTATCTGAAGTATTACTAACCATGGTCATTCCAGATGGGTAAAGCTATTAAGTATCCTATAGAGACTGACCACCTCTAAAGTGAATTACTTTAGCATATGACTATATGGTCCAAGGTAATTTACATGATCACCAATATGTGTGCCAATTCTTATGAGTATAATATGATATGATTATATGATTAAACATATACCATGATGTAAGATAAAGAGATAATCAATAAAGATATTATGAGAGAAATAGAATTTGAATTTCATATGTAGATGACTAAGTGAACTCAAGTTATAAAGCTTCAATTAAATATGATTTCCTCTATCAGTGCTTTAGTTAAAGAAGTAGTTGAACTATTAATGATTAACATTCACTTAAGTAAATAAGAGCAAAGTGTTCATCAATCAACAATATTCAGTTAATAATGGATAACTATGTGATTCAATAAATATGGACTAGTTAACTAAAGTGTTTACACTTTAGTTAGACTAACATAAGACACTTAAGTTAATCAAAAGACTACACTTTAGTTAATAAAGTTCCTTGCATACGAGACTTGAGTTATTTCACTATGACACTTATGTTATTCTGTTATCTAAGTCATCAATATTCAGTTAGAGATTGAGTTCACTCCAATGTTATTTAGCTATCAGTTGATATCCATGATTGAAGTGTTGGAGCATTAGTTTTGCATGACGATTATTCTTGATGTATGTATTGATTATTCCAAAAATGGAAATTTGAAATTATAATACATGTGCGGATAATTCTCATGCAACAATCACTAGGATTTGCATGGAAGTCAATAAGGCTTGTTATTAATGTGCTAGGTATATGGAAAGTTCATAACAATTGTAACAATGGATTTCTCTTCTGTATTCCTCTGTATTCTCTCTTATTGGGAAATCTTCTTATGTTGTAAAAGTCATTCTCTGTAATCTATCTATTATACTATGAAGAATTGTTTGGGTTTTTCATCCTCTATTTTATGAGGATTTCGCCCAGGGTAATTCTTGTGTTATGGATGAATTATTGTGTGTGATTAAATTTTTAATTGTTACGGGTCCTTAGAATATCATTTATAAAAGTTTTAAGTTCAAGAATCTCCAGTATTTATCGAAAAATTAACAGGAAAATGGTCATTTTCTTTTAATGATCATTTATTTAGGTTTCTAAAATCCACACATAACCTTATTTCTCCACTTTTCTTCTTGATAAGAACTAGGTTGGATACCCAATTTGAATATTTTAAACAAATTATTATATTGGAATCCAGAAATTTCCTCACCTCCTTTTCTATAATGTGTAGAAATTTCGTAGGTGGATCTAGCTACAAAGATATTTCTTACAGAGATGCACAAGAAAATAAAGAGAAGAATAATGAGATTGAACACAGAAGAAGTAAATAATGATTGGAGAATATTCCATGTATTATTAGTCAACAATAGTGTACATAAATAGTACATCCTTGAGAGGAAAAATTGAGTTGATAAGGAGTCGACTCATGCTAGCTCATAAAGCGGGCTTAATAAATACGAAAACCTCCCAAAGGTGACTAAAGAAATTTCCAAAATAATCCAAGAGCTCATGAATTGGATAAAGGATGAGTGACGTGTGATGAGTGATGGAAAATATTACTAATCATGGAATCTTGAGGTAAAATTATGGAGGATGGGTTGTCCACAAAATATAGTAGTTCCCTAGTTAACTAGCTTTACCTTGTCCACTGAAAAGCAGGAAAAATAGTCTAAAGCAAGAAAAGACAGGAAGGTGCAGTTACTAACATGGGAATTCAATACATTTGGAATAATCTTATCAAGAATTAGTATAGGGCGCTCATGGGGTATTTATGGAAAGTGTTGACCAAGTGGTGGTGTATGGAGGCGAACTACCTAGTCTAGTACATAAGAAATTAATCAAAATGATTAATTATTTGTATCTTAAGTATGAAGTAGGATTTTAATTTCCTAACACTGGCCCCCCTTAGGCCTGACTTTATGGTGGAATATCTGAGAAAATATCAGAAATATATAGGGCTCACCAATGAGTCTATGGTCACCCTTTACAATTTATTTTTCCAAAAACATGAGATAAGAGGAAATCCCACATGGGGTAAATCCTCCCTCAAAAAAGGACATGGTAGTGAAATGAACAACATGTATTATCTTTGTATTTTCTTCACTTGGATGAGATGATTGAACTGCCTATTTTTTAATAACTTGGTGAATAAGTTGGGAACTGCATGATCATGTGCTAAAACATAAATGTAGTCTCCACAATAGACAAGTGGAGAGGATCCTTGTATTTCATCATATGATGATGGAATCAAAGAATTATATGAATGATTTTTTCCTCCAAAATACAATGATATGAAAATATAATTAGTAAAGGAAAATAGATCTATACATACTCCTTCCCGAAGAGTAAAATACTCGATACAATTAGTTCCTTATATAGATGCAAAATGGTGAGCTAGACCATATATTTTCCTTCCAAAATGATGTAGCACTTTCCCAATTGTGAAATGAGGATTAAGAGACTCTCAAATATCAAAATTATTATCATATGTAAAGGAAAAAACAATAGGTATAGTGTCTCCATGAGTATACATGGCCATAATAGGAAAAAGATGTGCAACTGGGTAAAACTGAAGGATGAGTAAACATGAATGGTATATGGATTTGAAATTTGAACCATATATGTTTAGATCATATGCAAAAATTTATAGAAGAATTCCAATTATGACTAATTACATGGATAATCAAACAGTGAAAAATAAACAAGACTTGAAACCAATAGATACAAGTGACACTACATAGGAATCCAAGGAGAAATCAACTAGTGAACTTGCGGTTTGCATAGCCTTCTGAGTATTCAAAGGATGGGTAAATGGTATGGATGATGTCATAACCTTCATATTAGCCTTAAAATCAATTCTAAATCAGAATCATACTCATTTGAAAGGGGTGAGAAAGAGATGGATAAGTTCACAAGTCAGGAACTAGTGAAAAATACAAGTATTGGGAGATGACTCTAGTGAGCTGATGGGTGATTTATCCAACAAAGACTGAGATTTATAATTCATTTATATCAGATAATAAATATAAATAAAATAATTGAGATAAGGATCTAACTCCTGCACTCAATTCATAGTTTTTATTACCTTCGGACTGCACATTGTTATAGTGCTATGGGGATTTAGCAGGATTCTCTAGTTCCTTCTTTCTTGCAAAATATGGAACATCAATGTTGTTCTTTTCAAGTAATTGAGTCATGATTTCCATTTTCCTCTTGAAGAAAGATATGTTATATTTATTACCTTTTCTACAATAGGTACACTTGGATCTCCCTTTCTTCTTGGATTTCTTCATGGAATTCGAACCTTCATCAGTAGAATCTTCATCATTTAACTTTGGCTTCTTCTCTTTCATTTTTTTTATTTTCTTTTGAATTTTCATTCTTGATTCCTTACACTAAAAGAGAATGGTATTTGTTTTTGGATATTTTAAGAGCTCCCATATGAACCAATTTGTCTTTCTCTTTAGTAAGTAAGTCAATGAATGTACTCAATGAACAAATTTTCCAATTCTAAATAGAAATCATAATAACATGGAATGTTGACACAAAAACTAAGTACTCACGACCCAATTTTGAAAGGATGGAAAGAATCAATTGATATTAATTCTTCTCAATACCACATTGCTTGAGAAAAAGAATAAGTGACTTAAACTTGGTGAAAATCCTTCCATGGATTCAAAACTTCTTGGACTCAATGGCATTGACTCATTCTCCAATTGATGTTCCATTATCTCATCTTCTACTCTACATGGAGACTCAAGTTTGGTCCACACTTGATTTGGAATGATAAAACCATAAATAGGAAAAAGAAGTTCTAAATAAATTGAGAGACAAAGTAGTCCATATGCTTCATCTATTCTATAATGCTACTTTGATTTCTCAATAACAACATTTGTCCCATTCTCTAAATCCATAGAAACTATGTAGAGGCCCTTACTACACAATAGAATACCAATATTGGATTTCCATTTATAATAGTTAAAAGGAGTCAGAATCATATTTGAAGAAAAATCCATGCTTTGTTATTGTTGCACTCCTGGAGATACTCTCTGCAGCTTGCACAAAAGAAAGTCTCAATAAATAATTTGTAAGCTCAATCAAACTCTTATTCATAGAGATATTCGATGTAATTGGGAAATGCCAGTGGATCAAATCATGTTAGGGACTGACTTACAAAAGGACTTGGAACAATTGGTTACAAAGGTCCAGCTGAAACTTAAAGAAGCACAAGACCGCTAGAAAATTTATGCTGATAAGAAAATAAAAGATAAATATTATCAAATAGGTGACCATGCTTACTTAAAAGTAAAAGGAAAACGAAGCTCGTTGAGCTTGGAAAAGTGTGGTAAGTTAGCGCCTATATTTTGTGGACCCTTTGAGATATTGGCCAAGAGAGGACCAGTGGCATATGAACTAGCTTTACCCACTCACATAAGAGTCCACAATGTTTTCCATGCATCTTCATTAAATAAATATGTTTATGATACTAAACATGTGATTGATTGGTCGTTATTATAGGTGGAACTTGAAGGGGATTTTTCACCTGAACCCCTTCATATATTGGACAAGAGAGAGGTGCAGCTTAGGAAGGACACCATATTCTAGTTGAAAGTGCAATAGAAGCACTTAGAGGCTGATGAGGCTACTTGGGAGAATGAATCCACTGTGAGAAAGGCTTACCCTACCTTGTTTCATGATTTCATTTTGAGTCTCTAGAACACTAGGGACGGTGTTGTTCTAAGAGGGGATGGATGTAATATCCCGAATTTTCACCTAACACTTATGGGCATAAGCCCCATTCCATATGATGTTACTTTGATGTTTTAATTGGTATATTAGGTCTGATACCCCAGTGCACATGCATATGAGGATTTGTTTGATATATTGAGCGTAAGCCAATCACATATGTTTTATATATGATTTCATGTGTTGGGCGTGGACAAAGTTGATGAGATGTTTTGTGTTGAGCAAGGAGCTCTGTAGCACATGAGTATTTGATGTTTGTGTTGAGTGAGAAGCTATGGAACACATGAATGTTCATATTTGTGTTGAGAGAGAAGATCCAGAACACATGAGTTATGAAAACCTTTGTGTTGAGCATGAAGCTCTGAAGCACATGAAAAGATAAATTGGAAGTGTTGGGCATAAGCCCTGGAGCCTTCCAAGTTGATGTTGAGCATAAGCTCTGGAACATCAAATCCTTGGCCATTGTATCCGTAGGTGTATCCTACAAATACATCCTAGCATTAGTGTTGATCGAGGAGCTCTAGAATTGCACTAAGTTTGTAACTCCCTATTTTTACTGTTGAGTATGGGATCTAGATAAGCACTAGGAGTTACTGAAAAGAATTAATATGTTGAGTGAAAATGACTCTCATAAAACATTGATCTCATCTTAATTATTTTTAAGTGATTAAATGAAATTTCAAATTTATGTCTCTCATCAAGTACTAAAGAACTAGCATGTTATATGAGGGAATCCAACATGCAAGGAGGTTTAGAGTTGCCTAACCTAGTTGACCTAACCCCTACATGAAGGCCTTATTAAAGAAAGTGACTAAGCTAAAAGAAAAGTGTCATATGTTTAGGGATCATGCTATATGATACCTAAGGATAAAATGTTAACAAATGGTATATATAAAAATATATAATTTATACATGATATGTATAAAGAGTAAGCATTATAATAATACTAGTAGCTATAAGTAATAAATAAAGGGTCCACATGTTATTATTATTAATATGATAAATATTAAAATACCTACAAGAGTCAAAGTAAGAATTAGTCAAAAGTTCCTAAGTAAATATTAAAAATTACCTACAGTAAATGAAAAGGGTTATTTCAAGAAATCAAATGCTTCTTGATGTAACTACCCCTTTTCCTGAAAATTTTGTCTATAAAGACCCAATCCAAAGAGAGGCTTGGGGACCAATCTATATATATTTTTATCTATCCATAATTCTACCTAATTATTCTTGAGAGAATTCTTGGAGAACATTTTTTCCTAAGAGTAAAAGGGAGAACTAATCCAAAACCCGATATCCGACATAGGGAAGCCTTACCTTTGGAGATCTAATCTACTTGCTTGTTGGAACCACCTCGGGGGGATCCGGATTTAAACCAGGAACAGTTCTGGGTCATGGTTGGGTGGAACGTGGTAGTTCCCAAGTTATTCGGTTATCTAAAACATAGGTCAGATCTATCTATGAATTTGATAATGATGGGTATTTGAGTGTAAGGGATTTTCAGCCATTGAAATAGCTTCATCTTGTAGGTATGAGGTTCTTTATTTTTCCCTTGCAAACTACATAGGTTTTCTTATTAAAAGAAAATATTGAATTCTGAATGGATATATATTATTTGTCTGCTATAAGCTAGGTTATATTTTATCCATTATTTCTTTCTTCACTTACAGGTTAAACATCATTATTTCCTAGTAGATGTATTTATTCTAACATAGGTTAGGTTATTTTATCTATTCAACCATGCTATTATAGTAAGGAAAATATATTTTAAAACATATTTACAATGATCAGCTAAGCACATTTAGTTTTACCTATAGGAAGTTTTATTTTTTGTTATTTTCTGCATTTTATTTCATTCATTTACAGGTCAAGATTGGTCTTCTCTGACAGAAATAATTATGTAAACAGAGTCTATATTTTTAAAGTAAAGTTATATTTCTTGTCTATTATTTCACGTTCAAAACCTAGAATCATTTAAAAACAAAACCTATATCTTATCTCTACTGGCAGATTTCATATTGCCAACGGGATTGTATTATTTATAATAAACCAATCTACCATCTACAATTTTGATATAAATTAAATGCATAATATTATAGCTTAAATATATTGGCTAACACTTTAAATAAAATATCATCAAAGAAACCTATAAACAAATCATTTCCATTTTATAACATTAAACATCAAATGCCAAGCTAACAAGACCTCTAAGGTCTATAGGAATGCATGTGTCATAAATTATAAACCATATTATATACCATTAACGTAAGGAATCAAACATAAAATTAAATGATCAAACACATTAACTCATATCGTATCCATTAAGAGATTACAGGATAGAATCCTGTCGGCATTCATGCCAAAACAGAACCTCCACACACACATCACTTAAAACACATGTATCCTAGGATCGAGTCCTATGGGCTCATGGCTTACAAACCAAGGTTACATCAACACCACAATAGGCATCAAATCCTATAGTGTTCATTTTCAATGATTATTCCCATGCTGTAATAACTTACAAATGCTCCACATGAATCTATGCTAAACAACAGTAAAATACAATCTAAATATTAACCATAAATCGAAATCGTTTCCTTGTCAACATTTCCACATAGTAATACAAATAAAATTTACATGCTAAAATCATATTTGAGGCTCACGACCAAAAAGAAAAGAAAGAATCCATTATCATAGTCCATAAACAAATAACCACCGTCTACGCTAGCACATCAACGACGTCCATTTCGCATTGTTAAAACAAAGCTCATGGCCATCCCCAAGTTAATTCACAGAAAGCTAAAAAAAACCGTAAATCACCATTAAACAACATTTCACCATTATTTTACACAGTCACGAATTGGAAAGAGTGCCATTTCTAGAAATGGCATGACTGTAAGCTAAACGCCATATTTTTAATACCAAAACCAGAATGTAAGTACAAACAACAAAATACACATAGTCATAGATTTGCTAAGCTAGCAACAGTATCCACGATAAAACCCAAACTGTGAATGCCCACATTCATACCCACTGTAATTTACAAATAAAAACTACACAGTTACGATTCAAATAGAGGCACCATTGCAAGAAATGATACAACCACCATAAACGCAGAGTCTTTATTAACCAACAAAATCATACGCTTAAGCTACAAACCCAATATTATTAGAGAGCATAATCATGAAAGTTATGGCCCAAAGGTGCCAAACTTAAACACCATATAAAACCCCAATACTTCATACGCATCTCTGGATGCTTTTAAATACCAACAGTCCTATACATAGTCGAAAACCTTAAACAAACCATATATTCATTCATCCTTACAAACACCAAACTCAAAATCTATGACAAACAACTCTACGCAGAGGTAACAAGTTCAAATCTTGTAGGTACAGGGATTAGCCATGAAGGGAAACTCGTGGATAGCCTGGTAGACACCACAACCCACACAATGGGAACCCTGTCACCTGTAAACGAAGAAACAGAGCACGATTATAAGTATACCAATCCTCCAACTGAAACAACAAGTAACAATGATGCAAACCTAGGTGGATAGCATACCTTTCTCGAGCATAAATGCAAACCAAACCTCATGCAGTGACATAAACTAGAGAGTCGAACAGAGCTTAACCATCACAATGCCAAATGACTCGTTCATCCACGATAGACCAAGCTTAGGGCTTGATCTCACCACATCCCAAGGAGCATTTACTCCACCACCCTATCCACTGCCAATGTCGAAATTTATCCCCATGCCTATAGTTCCATATCCACAAACGTGACTTGGTAATTGAAATTCCTTATGCATTGAAACGCCCGTCATTTGCATCGTTGACTTATGATAATCCAAGTTTCATGGAATATGGAATATGCCATTAATGGCTAAACATATTTATAACATATGGTATATAAACTTTAATACATCATGGCTAAGTCTTATGACTTAAAGCCTTCCACATACAAGCATGAAAATATTCAAATTATGTGTAATAAAAACTAATTCTTGGAACAAGTTCATAATTTCTTAGAACCGTAATAATAATGATAACCAATTAAACGTAGGTATAAATAAACCCAGCCATGCATAAACGATAACGCTAACAATAGCAATAAGAATCACTAAGATAGGACTGTGGTCCTTTTTTCATCCAAAGCAGTGAAGTAGTTTAGCATTGGTAGAATGTCTTTGTTTAACTGTTATATCAAGTTTTCTGTCAGCTAATGAACCTGCACAAAATGAAGAAGAGTTGCATTAGTTCAACATGAACTAAGTAAACCCTGTAACGTCAAGTGAAACCAGTTACCTCTCCAAGTGATCTTATAAGGGATACAAGTCCCACCACTCCACCCCTTGACAATTTACAAGTCAAGTCAGGATTTTCCATAAATTAGTAAACAAAACTTATAACCAGTAAGTAATCTATAACTGAACAACGCACGCACATGCATGATAAGAAATAATCAATGAACAGTGTAACCTTCTAAATCAGATGAAGTAACATAAACACATTATAGAATTACATTAATAATCATGTCAAAAAAACATCTAGAGATGGTAAGAAAAACTTACGACACTTCAGTTTCACAAACAAAGATCAACACATTTTGCAAGAGATAAGTTAATGTCCATATCAGGTAGTAATTAACTAGCCTAATCATTTTTAATTTTTATTTTCAAATTTTGGGGACATTACAAAGAAAAACAACGCATAGGTCAAACACAACTTTAAAAGTATATTTTTAGAACAACGAAAATTCAAACAACGCAGCAGAGGTAAACTTATCTACGTAGAATCGACGATGAAAACAAAGGCCAATGTAGATGGTTCACAGATACTAACATCGAGAAAACAATGTTGTTGGGCCACCAAGCTAACCTGAAACACAATGCTAGTGCAGACATGGAGTTGGGTGGTGTCGACGGCTGATAGCCTCGGCTCTTCCACCATCATTTACACAATGTAGAGGCAAAGTAAATCCCTTAGGTTTTTTCAAGGAAGGCTCTAGTTATTTACATCTCAAACCCTGAGTCTTCATATGGATCCCATAAATGCCACTTATTTAAATTTTTAACCAAACTCTACAGTTCAAACACCGTCAAATTTACCCTTTGTTATACCATCATGTATACTTTATAATATACATGTTCTAATGTTTAAATTGAAGTAGAAATACTTAGATTCTTTGGATAATGTTTTGGTTGATCTCTCTTAGCATAGTCAGGATCCCTTTTAAGGTCTTTACCTATACATGTTGAATGCTATCAATACAAGGCAAGCTTTCCACGCTAATACTTGCAAAAGTTTAAATAGGTTTTGCATTAGCCAAGAAGCTAAGTAAGACCTATAAAACCCTTTGTCCTAGAATCATAATAGGGCCAACAAGTACTTAAAAACATAACAAGCAGACACACTATCAAGATGAGGAAAGATTTCCACGATAATACCTGCAAAAGTTTAAATAGGTTTTGCATTAGCCAAGAAGCTTAGTAAGACTTGTAAAACCCTTTGTCCTATAATCATAATATCGCCAACAAGTACTTAAAACCATAGTAAGCAGGAACACCAACTATAACTATCACTAAATAAACATGACTTTTCTTTTACATCTCGACAACAAGTAAACCAATTTGGTACAAGTGTATGTTGCATAGATAAAGACCGTCGTAACTAAGTGGTCATGTTCAATAGATAAAGCGCTAACTCAATATTGATGTTAGATGAATGGGTTTAGTGTGAATTTGTTTACATTTAGTATTTACAGATAGATCTGCATAAAAAAAAAATTATGAATTTTTGGAGTTGTTATAGAAAAGCACCCTAAATTTTTTAATAGAGATGATGGTCTGGTTATTAGTGAAATTTGGAAACCTCTCATATGGAAATTAAGAGATAAAGATATTATTGGATAGACTCTTGAACTCCCTAATTAAACAACAATCTTCCATTACTCTTTTATAGAGTATGTTTCCTCCAATCCTCTCACATTTCCTCACGACGATGGACTCTGCTGAGCAGTCTAAAACGTTTGTCAACTACTGAAAAATTGACACAGGTATCCATACCGAAACATTATAGATTATTATTGATATTTGATATATATTTTTATGTTAATTACAAGAGTGTAAGATAGCTAGTTGCTCCCATTTTGCGTCCTTTCTTAACCATCAACCTAATTATTGTAACCCTACACCTCTACAAAATCCTTTGTCCAAATTTTTCTTATGCAAGTCATCCATCATTCACCCTATTTGTTTGTTCCATTACCACAACACACACTCCCATTCTACTACCGATTGTCGTAACTTGTACCACCTCCCCATTTTCAAATCATGGTCACAATGGAACCTTGTCTTGTCACTAAAACTTCCCTCCCATCTATCCAAACCCTCCTTCAATAACTCCTTCATTCAACCCTAGAGTTTTCTATGTTTCTCTCTCCCCTTCACCACCTCCAACCACTACCAAGTTCGTAGATTTGTTATCCCCGTCATTGTACTCAAGATCCATCTACCATGACTAGTCTCTGCAATGTTCAATCAAGCATTATTCCATAGTCTCATCTTCCTCATCTCCTTTAAAAGCGATGTCCTTATTATTTCATCTTAACATTGAATGAAAAATTGCTGCATGACATCCCTCTTTCTCCTTACAATCCACCTACCAGTGTGTCTCTATCCTTGCTACTATCAATGAACATGGAGCATCAATGTAGTGTAACACCATATGACAATTGTTTCCCTTTGTAAAGAAACATTCAACCCCAACATTAGAACATACTTTATATTTGATACTCCGAGTAGGCACTACAATCATTAATCAATCCAAATCCTCGTGCCATATTCATATTGTAGGTCCTCAACCACTATCAAATAAGGAACATAATACAAACACTATTAATGTTCCATCATCTTCACAAAGTGTAGATCAATTCTCATCAATGATGACTTCAAATCATATTACTTAATAGTTCTAGGATGTCTTTGAGTTTCTTTCTATATATACTCAATGGAATATAGTATATAGTCATAGCACAACATGTTTCATGTGTAGTTTGTTCAAACATGTTGCTTTAGTAGCACAACAAATCTACATGTTTTGACAAAATTCTGATGACAATAGATTCCTTGGCTTTCCATTTTTCCTTACCATAGGAAATTACCATTGAGTAACACACCATTCAACACATATTGATATTTAATTTAGTATATTTGTTCCCCTGGTGTCATTCCTAAATTTGGAGGCAAGAACTCCATCACAATCTGACCACCATACTCCCTCTTTTAGTTTGCTTCATGTTAAGCTAACACCAAACTGACAAGTTTTTATACACAACGTTAAGAGCCAATCATAATAGTTACATAGTTCTTTGAGACACATAATTTATTCTAGCATCATACAAATTTGTACTTTACTTTGTCCCCTATTTCCACCTCTCCATCCCCCTATAATTGTTTTTTTCAATATCTACATTACTAGAGATCTATATTCATATATATAATTGTACCAATTCAATGCTTCTCTATGGTTTGTTTTCAATATTCTCCTTTTACAATTCGTTGACATTTCTAATGGGATGAATCTACCTCTACTTATAATGTGCAAGCGAGTGCTTTCACTGTAGTCTTCCTTATGTCAAAAGGAAAGTAACAATAGTTTCAAGATAAATTAAGAGCATATGAATTTCTTTTTTATATGTTTGAGAATTATGCTTCCAATGTATTGGTTACATTGGAAATACAATGCCAATTTGGAAAGAAGATGAGGTCTCTCTCCATCTCCCCTTGTGAGGCTTTTTCCTTTTTTATATGTTTAGGAATTATGCTTGAGCTACATTCACAATATAATGTCAATTTGGAAGGAGGGTAAGGTGAGGGTATATCATGTATATAATATTTATTTTATTTTATTTTTATATGAATGTTTTTTATATGATTTTTTTAATATATATTACATAAATAGTTTATCTTGTATTTAAAAAATAATATATTATAATAAATATTAAAAAAAATTATTTTAAAAACACAAAACCAAAATTAATAACCATTTTAACATATATTTTAAATAAGTCATCAATAAAATTTATTTAAAATTTCAATTAACCTATTTAAAATAATAATAATAAATATTACTTTAAAAATTTTAACTATGTGCTATCCCAATCAAAATATCTGACTAGTAACACAGTTGACGAATAACTTAAAAACTATGAGTCAGCCCACGAAAGTCATGACACAATGCATATAATTTTGTTAGAAAAACACATGATTTATATCAAGGATATTTTGTTTTTCTTGATATTTCATACACAGCAAATCACTTTGTTACGAAGTTACAAACAGTTCATTTAGAAGATAATTAGTTTTTTTTGGCAATAATAATAATATTAGTTTTTTTATAATAAATATTTATTAAAAAAATTAATTTTATATAATATAAGCAATTCTGATATTATTTAGAAAAGAAAGCGAAAAACCTGAGAAAGGACATATTTGGATAACAGGTAGATTAGATTATAATGAACAAATTGAGATTTGTAAAGCATTGGATGGTTCTGAACAAAGAGATAAAAGCAGAGCCGATGTGAATCAGTCACGAATTTTGCTAAATTCCTCGTGCGTTTTCTTGCAAAATATTTCGATCGGGCAAACAATAAAAAAATCTCCCAGATTCAATTAATACGTGGTCTTTCCGTTGGATCTGTCCGAGACTCCGAGGTTTCTACCTTGGCGTGTTTGTAATTTTTCCAACGTTTGAATCAAAAGCTCCGTATGGGAAGGGGACAGTTTGTGTTTATAAAACGTACGTTTCTCCAAGTTAATAGAGTCGGATACCGAGATTACAGTCAAAGTGAAGTTTGATTTTCAAATATTCCGTAGCGAGAACTCGTAAATTAAAACTTGCGATTGGAATTTCAAATGGCGGACACTCGTCAACAATCAAAATCTGAAACGTTTTCTCTATCCTAAGCCAGATTTTGACGGTTTAGGTAAAATCTTAGCTGGGTAAATTGACCCATGACGGGCATTTACCCGTCAAATTCCATCCCTTAAGTTGCGAATTAGAGATTTGGTTAAAAGTTCCGTATCTAGAGAGTACTTATTATTATTTTTACTTTCAATCGTAGAGAATATAACAATAGTGAAATGAATTATGGACGATAATGTAGAGAACATAAAAGTCTATACTGAATCAACGATAACGCAGAAAAATAGCAATATTGAAATGATAACGCAGAGAATACAGCCACATTGGTATAAATTATCAACGATACATAGGGATAATGTCAAAGATGTATATCCACACTAATACCTACCGTTTTGACTTCATGGACTCTATGGATTAATTTCTGTGGGTTTGACTTAATTCCATCTCTAGAATTATAGAATACTGCGAGGAAGGCGCTTATAAATAGATTCAAGACACACTGAATTCGAAGAACATCTTCTAAAAGAGTGAACGAGTTGAATTACTTGTGAGGGAAAATGACGATAATAATGGTTACGGTTAATATTCATGCATGGCTTCTGCTTCTGTTCATGATGTTGAGCAGCAATCAAAGTTTATACTCTTCTCAGGCAACCACAGCACCCACGGGTAAGAGCAAGGTATCATATTGAAATCGCGTGTTTTTTATATATCTGAGGATATGATATGATTGAATTAACGGTTTACTATGATGATTTGCAGCGTTTCCGTTTAAGTTTACGACTGTGGATGGCAAGAGCGCAGCTGCTAGAAAATATGATTACATTGTAGTAGGAGGAGGAACGGCCGGCTGCCCCTTGGCCGCAACGCTGTCTACCAAGTATTCAGTCTTGGTAGTGGAGAGAGGAGGATCTCCTTATGGAAATCCCGACATCGAGAACGCTGATGCTTTTGGAAAGGTATTGAGTGAGACAGACAATTACACTTCCGTAGCGCAGACGTTTGTTTCAGAGGATGGAGTGAGTAACGTTAGAGCCAGAGTTCTGGGAGGAGGAACTGCTATCAACGCCGGCTTCTATAGCAGGGCGAGCTCCGAATATGTTCGTAATGTGGGATGGGACGAGGATCTTGTAGAGGAGTCGTATGAATGGGTGGAGAAGCAGAATGCCTTCAAACCACATCAGCTCACGCCTTGGTCAGTGGCTATCAGAGATGGCCTACTGGAAGGCGGTGTTCTTCCATATAATGGATATACGTTGGATCATTTGGATGGAACCAAGATCAGTGCCTCCACCTTCGACAACAAAGGCAAAAGACATACAGCAGCAGATCTTCTCAGGTCTGCCAATCCAGACAATATCGTGGTCCTTCTCAATGCTACCGTCAGCAGGATTCTCTTCAATTCTCCAGTAGAAGGTAATTCATTTAAATAGATGATATTGATTCCGCGTTTCATATTTTTCGTACAAATGCACATTTTACAACAATATTCCTTTCTACTATTGTAATTTGCGCAATCATTTATAATCAAGATTAGAGCAATAGATTTTGAGTATGAACCGGATCATGCAGAAACGAGGGATGGTTCCTCTGGGAAACCAAGGGCCAGTGGAGTTGAATTCATGGACCGCCATGGTCTGTCTTATCAAGCTTTTCTGAATGTCGAATCATCGAATTCCAGCGATGTAATCCTTACTGCAGGAGGCCTAGGCAGTCCCCAGCTGCTCCTCTTGAGCGGAATCGGCCCATCTGAACATCTTAGAGAATTCAATATTCCTTTAGTCCTAGATGCGCCCTCCGTAGGGCAAAGGGTTCAAGACAATCCCCGTTCATCCGTAAGCTGGCTTTCTCACCAATACTACAGCATACAGGTAGTGGGCATTCTTAAAGCTTCTCAAAATTACATCGAGTCCCTAAGCAGCTTTGTAAATGGCACCCTATCCCCACCGGGCCCAAAGAAAGACAACGTTTATAGCGAAGTAATATTTGAGAAGCTGGCATTTCCATTATCGAGGGGAGAGCTTCGGCTACGCAGCACAGATCCTCGAGACAATCCATCTGTTCGATACAACTACTATTCCCACCCTCTGGACCTCGAGAGATGTGTGCATGGCGTGAGGGTCATCTCTAATCTCCTCAACTCACCGTCTCTGCGGAGATTTAATTCGAATTCCTCTCATGAGTTCAACTTCACTGGGAAACCTTTTCCAAACAACATGTCGGATGATGCAGCCGTGGCTCATATATGCCGTGATACTTTGAACACAATCTGGCATTTCCATGGAGGATGTGAAGTTGGGTATGTGGTTAACAATAAATATGAGGTCAACGGAGTCGAGAGTCTCAGGATTGTGGATGCCTCAACGTTCACAGACGGTCCTGGAACCAACCCACAGTCCACCACTATGATGCTGGGCAGGTAATAAAATAAAAAATATTCTTAATTTTTGAGTTAGGTCTCTATCACTGTTCTGTAACTCTCTGTATACAAGTAGATCGGTATCATAAATATTGTAAATTTGTACATGCAGGTACGTGGGAATGAAGATTCTTCGAGGATGGGCGTGATAAAAGAACCTCGGCATCGGCCTTAGCAGAGGAAATTGTGTTGTAACTAGTTATTTGCTTTACGTTAATAAAGAGTCTCGAGAGACACGTGGCAGAAGAAATGTTAGTAGGCATTCGCTTTAATAAATAATGTCAGATCCGCAGGGTATTCGCTTTACGTCAACAAAGATTCTCCAGCATTTCAGGGGATTCAATTCATTTTGGTATTGCTCGCCGTCTGTCAATAGACATCGCATTTCATACTTGGACCGCGGGCCTGTAGCAATGACTCAATGAGTTTGATCTCTCTGAGGAGTACGTGCATGTAATATTTCATAGACGGAGAAGCACAGTCTGGGATAGTCATAATTTATCATATATTTAATATTAACAAATTATTATAATATCCACTTGTCGTCGTTCTTTAGATTGTTTTATTTTGTTTTATTTCAATACCGTGGAATGTATTTTGGACCATCATAATTAATTGACAACAATTCTATATTTACCTTTAATGCGTACTTGTAATTCCATGTTGATAAATATATGGTTTTCTAAATATATAACTAGTTTCGATGAGTTTTCCAAAAGAACTTTATTTTTTTTCCACAGAAAAAATTCATAATTTTATATACTAGATATAAATTACATTTGGCAAATGGTCCACTATAAAAAATAGATAAGTGTCCATATGTTCAATTCATATTGCTCATAACAACTTATGCAAATTCAAAATATAAGTCATAATTACAAAAAAACAATATTGCATATATACAATATGTAATCATTTTTCCCAAATACTTCAAAAATTATGCTCCATAATATAATGCTTCTCAGCATTAATCAGCAATCTGTCCAAATAACGATCATCAAAAGTGTCCAAGACAATAGCCATCAAAGTGTCCATCACTCATCAATAACTATCCAAAAACAGTACACCAATAGTATCTTCAAACAATTAAATAAAACTATCCAAAAAAGTCTCTTATACACTAAAATCTGTCACTGAAGTTAGCCAAAAATATTACCAACATAGTCATAAAAAATCATCCTTATATACATGCCTTGATATCATAAAAATATATATATAAGTCTATGCAAGAATCAACACTATTCATAGCCCTAAGAAACAAAGTCCTTCAAGTAAAACTGATTAAAAAACCTGATAGGTATCATGTCTATCAGATCCCTTAAACTCAGAGATAAACGAGTAGCCATTCTAAACTTTCCCACCATCATTTGCCAACTTATCAGCAAGAGTATTTCTTTCTCTGTATATGTGTTTAAAATCTGCATGCTCAAATAAATCAGAAAGTATGTTGACTTCTTGTAAAACCTGTGCAAGTTGCAAATTATGTATTCTGAATTTACCTGTAATCCAGTTAATGACTAGCAGAGAATCACCAAAAACTCGGATTTTAGTAATCTGCTTGTCCAAAGCCAAAATTAGAAGTAATTTCATAGCATATAACTCAGCAAGATTATTAGTCCCTACCCCCAACCCTGCTTTAAAGGTGAAATAATAACAGGCTATAATAACATGCAGAGATCTAATTAATTTTACCTTGTTGTTGAAAACGCAATTCTTCAAACAAGATAGAATCGAGTTCCCAACCCATAAATTCTGTATTTTTACCTTGATTTCAATCTCCTTCCAAATATATTTGGTAAAGGAACAATCAACCCCTAAATGAAAAAAAATTTCAGCATCACTTTTACACATGTAGCAATGACCACGTCCTTCCCATCTCCTGCTATTTAGTAAATCCCAGGTAAGGGATTTCCCTGAGAACAAAGACCAGCAAATTTTTTTTGTCATGAGGGGACACTTAAGATGCCACATCATATTCCACAACCATACAATTTCCATATCATGCTGTTCCAGAATCAAATGCATATATCCACCTTTTAGGGAATACTTACCTGTTTTAGCCTGATTCCATACAAGCACATCATCCTCATTTTTAAGTCTAATATGATTAGATTTAAGAATGGCTAGATATCCATTCCATGCATTTATATCTTGATCCTCAACAAGACCAAGTACTTCTGCACTTAACCATCCTTGTTCCATCAAGTATGACACAGTTGATGTCCCAATATCTTTCAAAAAGTAATATCCTGCATAGTGCAAAATATCAATCAAATGTGATGGTAAGCTATGACGCCATTTGCAACCTGCCCAAGGATCCAATCCAATATGAACATCAGCTCCATTCCTAATTTTCCAAACAAGAAAATCACCAATAAGATGAAAAGACCAGAGCACAGATTTCCAACAAATAGATATACCTGATTTCTTTTTATCCTTTTCTCTAATCCAATCCAGCAGAGAGAGTGGCCTAATGTATTTTTGAGTGACAATCTGGACCCAAAGCCCTGAGCCATGGAGGATGTTCCAAACACTCTTAGCAGCTAGTGCTTTGGAAAAGAGAGCAGGTACTTTCAAACCCCATCCACACAATGATTTTGGATTTGCCAAGACCTTCCAAGAAGTCCAAGGCATTCCAGAGAATGTACCACTACCAGACCATAAGAATTTAAAACAAAGTTTTATGATCTTCTCAATTACCCCAATTGGAATCCAGAAGTGCATCCAACAAACACGCAAAGCTTCAAGAACAGATTTTATCAAGGTCAGCTTACCACCCCTAGAAAACCACCTAAAACTCCAATTCTTAATATGCTTTTCATCTTTTTCAATGAGCCAATCCCAATCTTTTAGTAAATATCTACAAGGTTTTAAATAAAAACCAAGGTATTTCACACCCCTGTCAATTTTAAGGACAATATATGAAAAAATATTCTGTAAAGAGATCAACTCTGTTTCATCAAGTCCAAAATAATAGAAAGATGATTTGTCCTCATTAATCATCATCCCTGAAGCTTTAGTAAAATCCATCAAAATTTATCACAAAGTTGATAAAGACTGTGTAGATCCATCAGTGATCATAACAATGTCATCCACAAAAAGAAAATGAGTTAATGAAACATTAATTCCAAAAGTGGTGCTGCTGAAAACACCATTGAATTTTGTAGATGAAAGATCCCTACTCAATTCTTCAACAACAACAAGAAAAAGCAAAGGGGCAAGTGGACACCCTTGTCTAAGTCCTCGGCCAGATCTAAAGAAACTAGATGCCACACCATTAGTCAGAACATAAAAGGTAATAGAGGTTAAGATGCTCATAACCCAAGTGATGAAGGATACATCAAAACCCATTTTGGTTAATATAACCCGCAGATAAATCCAATTGACTCTATCATAGGCTTTAGATAAATCAATTTTTAGTACCACAGACTTTAAAACTTTAACATGTATAGAGTGTAGGCCTTCCTGAATGGCCCCCATAGCATCATGAATTTGCCTACCAGGCAAAAACCCAAACTGCTCATTTGGATATATCTTCCCAATACCTTCTTAATCCTGGTAGATATTATCTTACCAATAACCTTATAACTGAAATTACATAAAGAAATGGGTCTGAAATCATCAAAGTTACTAGTGCAATCCGATTTAGGTAATAAGGCTATAAAAGTGGAGTTAAAAACAGTAGGTATTTTGCCATTCCTTCTTGAATCCTCAATAACCCTTAACAGATCCATACTCATAACATAAAAAAGAACCCTATAAACCTCAACAGGGATCCCATCTAGACCAGGACTCTTATCATTCTTACTAAGGGTAAGAACATATTTAATCTCATCTAGAGTAATAGGAACCATAAGATCATAATTCTCCTCAACAGTAATCGTTGATGGAAAATTTTCCAACATTTTCAAAAGTTCAGAAAGATGAAGATTTGTATCAGCTTGGAAAAGTGTCTCAAAATGCTGAAAACCTGCCCCAGCAATAGCATCAAAACCTTCCACCATGCTACCCCTATCATCTTTGATCTTCCATATAGAATTAACATTCTTTCTCTGATTTGCAAATTTATGGAGAAAAGGTGTATTATCATCCCCACAAATCAGGCAAATAGCCCTAGTCTTATGTTTGGCTTCATGTTCTCGATCCAAGAGGATTTTTCCCTTTCTAGTTTCCAAATCAATCAGAGATGCCTTATCCTCATCAGTCAAGAAACCAAAACCATTTTTTTGAGAAAAAACAGTAAGTAAAAACTCAATTTCCACTAAGTCTTTGAATTCCATCTCGTTTTTCTTTATAGACGATGCAATAGAAACATCCTTAATACTTGAGGTTATATGAAAAGTGTGATGCAGGGGAAACATTAAGGTTATCAGAGTAAGTCACCCAAGATTCTTTTAATAATTTAACCAGATCATCATTTTCAAGCCAACGGGCGTTAAACTTGAATGGAATTCTCATCTGAACCCCCCTATTCAAAATCTGAAGAAAAACAGGTTGATGATCAAAGTCCCCACCACTGCCCACCCACTGACGATAAAACTAATCAAGGTCTAACATATCAGCTGATACAAGAAACCTATCCAATCTTTACAGATGCTTTCAACTCCTACTCTTCTATTAGTCCATGTGGGAAGCATAATAGAAGTTAAAATGTCAACTAGTCCAAAGGTCTCCAAAGATTTTGTAAAAAAATCAGATAGAGAATCCATTCTAGCTCTAGTACCCCAAATCTCAGATAAGCCCATGGAGAAGTTCAGATCCCCACCTAAGATTAAATTTTCACATTTAAGACAGTCTAATTCCAATACTTTATTCTAGAAAACTACTCTATCAATATAAGGACCATATATGTTGGCCAAACAAACATCCAGATTAAGTTCAATAGAAAACAAAGAAGCACAAAGACCCGATCCCACACCCCAGGCATTCAAAAGATGAAAAAATATGGATCTCCAACCTAAAAGAAGGCCTCTAGATTTGCCTCTCGTGTCCACAGATAGAAATGTCCAACCACTCATCATGGATTCCAATTCTTCCGCAAACAAAATCCCATTTCCCATAGATTCTTGCAAAAATAAAACATCAATATGATGCTCCTTGACTAACCTGCACACCACTAGTTTTTTAGGTTTACTAGCCAAACCTCACAAATTTAGGGTCATAAAAATCATTAGGTAACCTTAGAAGAGGCTAACACTGCTCTAAGTGCCCCAAAAGCAACATGCTGATCACTCTCCTTCATAGTTTGTCCATCAAAGCATAACCCCGATATACCTCTGCCCAAATCCGAACCAGAAGGGTTAGAGTAATTCCCCATTAACTTAGTATAGGACCTAAGGAAATAACCATTTCCATGTTTATTTTTCTTAATAGGGGACATGAACTCCAAATTCCTTAAAGGAGATACTGACATAAAACCCACTTCAGATTTACGAGCAGTATTCTTCACTCCATGATAAGGTAACCTAAGTGGTTTAAGTGACTGAAAGTAAGATTTTAAAGGCTCAGGCTTCCCACCAGAATATACATTCAAACTCTCACCCCTAGGACTCATAGATAAGCTCGAATCTTCAACAGAAGGTAGAACAGGTTTTTTAACCCTCCAAATAGAGTTTGGTTTAATCTCATCACAGTGATTTCTATTGAAGGATAAGTGACAGTTGGAAACCAAATGGCCATAATTATATCATCTGTTACACTTAAAAGGTATTCCAACATAATCCAGAGCTTGACAAAAAACAGTATCCCCATGCTTTATATCAATATCGGATGCAAGACCAGTCCAAAGATCCAGTAAAACCAAAACCCTCCCCAGACAACAAATCCCCGAGACTAAAAAGGAAAGATCAGCTTCCAGAAAAATCCCCAGGGTATTACCAATGAGAGTAAAGAATTCCAAAGACCAGAATTCGAAGGGTAAGTTAGGAAGTTTTACCCAAATAGGTATTGAATCATACCTTTCATTCCAAGGGTCAAAAAGAGGTTTCCGGCGCTTGAGCAGCAAAACAGAAGAGTTCCACTTCCATACCCCAGCCAGAGTACATGCAGTGTCATCTTCACAATTGAATTTGAAAGCAAGCCATCCTCTTGAGAGTACAAAAATATCAGGACAGGTAGAAATATTTCCGCAGGTTTCAATAACCCATTTCTTCACTCCGTCGAAGGAAACTTTGCATCCTCCAAACCTTCCCACCAGTGTAAGTGCATTGGTTAGCACTATTTCATTCAACGTGATATCCTCTCCAACCACCAAAAGCGGAATCTCCACTTTGCGCACAGGTTTTTTAATACACTTATGGACAACCGGTATAAAATTAGGTTCCAAACCAGCAATAGGACTATGCACATTACTAACCTCCAACTGTACACGTACCGAATGTACCTCTTCAGAGCATGAATTGTCCTCAGAACCCACCTTCGGCTCCATACAATCACTCCTATCAACGGACATGAAACCCCCAACCAAACTGATATCCAAATCCTGATTCTCCAAATCTGGTTCAGCACACACAAATCCCAAACTCGAACCCAAATCAAAAGTATTGAACAAACCCTCTTGTTGAATCGAAGCATGAATAGCTGATACTTCGCCAGCTTTCACCAAATGACCTTTCGACTCAAAAATACCAGAGGAAAGCATTTTAAACGCATCCTGATGAACCATTGCCGAAGAATTCGAGGGAAGGCCAAGTTTGGTTTGAATCTGAAAAGAAACCCCATCAGAGCATGCTAATCCATCTGCGCTCTAATTCATATGGTGCATCCCTGGACTATCATCAACCGACCCCATCTTAACCCCCAAATCATTCCTCATATTCGAATCTACCGCCAGTTCCTCCTCACGAAGTTTTAACCTACATAGTGAAGGATTCGACACAGGTAAAGAATGCGACCCAGGAGAAATCACCATAATTCCCGCAGCTTCACTCTCATACAACAATGAAGACAAGCAAGGTTCACAAGTTTTGTTAACCGACTCCTGTGATCGAGTTAATGCCCATCTACCCTTTGGTGGAGTTCAGGCCAAAACCTTAAAAGCCCGAAAGGACATGGTATAAAGACGCCAGAAAGAAGGCTTAAGGCATGATAAACCAAGATGAAACCAGCGCTGATAATAAAAGATCCAGTCCACTTGTCAGTAAAGGAAGCCTCATAGTGAATAGAATGAAATCGAAATCAGCACACAACTCCAAAAAGCTCCTAGGATCTCTCCCAGGGAACCAAGTGACGCAAAAAGACTGTCCACCGATGCAAAAAGACCGTCCACCATAAACACATGTCAGACAATCAATCACACTGCATTAATACAGATTGCCACACATCGTAAGGTTGAAAATCACTCTCCACGACTCAACTCGATAAACCGCCACAATACACTAAGTACTTTGACACCTTCAAAACAAGAACCCTATACAAAGGATAGGTATGTTATGTACATCCAAAATTTAACCAAATCTTTGAAGTCGCCCCAGCAACATATTTCCTATCAAATCTCAACGATAAGATCAAGAGTCCCTCTGTCCAAAAGAACTACCTCTCTCGAATCATAAACAAACAAAATTTTTTTTTTTCTCGAATCATAAACAAATAAATTTTTTTCCTAACATGGTTAGACTCGATCAAGAGTCCCTCTGTCCAAAAAAACCACCTCTCTCGAATCATAAACAAACAAATAATTTTTTTTCTCGAATCATAAACAAATAAATTTTTTACCTAACATGGTTAGACTCGAGGCATGCATGGATTTTAAGTAATATCAAAATCCTTTTCATGTAATAGTTGCAATTCTTTGATTTTTTTTTTAATAGTCGTAAACATTATTATATTTAAAAGAAAAAAAAATACTTTGTTTGAGAGATACAATATTGTATTAAAAAATAAAAGTTAATTATAATTTAAAATTGATAATTTAAAAAAAAAATCTATAGTCCAAAATTAATAATTTTAAATAGTTATTCATAATTCAAAATTGACAATTTTAAAATTGTCAATTTTAAAATTAACAATTTTAAATAGTTACTCATAATTGAAAATTGACAATTTAAAAAAAAAGTTATTCTTAATTCAAAATTGATAATTTTTAATAGTTAAAAGGATAATGAAGTAGAACTTTATACCACCACTATGCTTAAATTTCATTGCAAATATTGTTTTGATATAAATGCAAGGCAATGATCAAGGTTTAGTATTTACTTAATGCTAGGTGTAAATTGATAATTTAATTAATAAGATAATTGATATATTTAAAATTTAATGGATTTATACAATTAACTTTTTAAATTGATTGTTGGTGTGTTATTAATATTAATAAGAATAATGAATATAAGTTTTAGATATATTTTATATTTTAATAAATGATGATAAATATTAATATCAATTGTATTATATTCTTTATTAAAAAAAGGTAAACAATTGTTTGGTTTAATATGATTGTAAAAGTGTTTGTATTTTCAAAAAATTTAATCTCATACAGATCACAATTTTTTTAACATAGTGCTTTTTTTTTACCTAAAATTATTTATTATTCATAACATTGAATCAAAGTATACATGTTGGTATTCATAAAGAGACTTTTTCAAAATGAACCTAAAATTTGTCACCATACATCACCACCTCAATGTTAAGAACACAAAATTCAAACCCCCCACACTACACTGAGCAAGACCAAGAAACTCACCCATAGATATCTATGCAAAGAAAACATAACTATGGAGAGGAAACTACAATCTTCCAACAAAAAATTAACTACCAATTTACTAACCAAAGAAATTACTTCCTAGGAAATAGGTGGACAAAAAGAGAGAAACTAATAACTAGATTCCATAAGCTTGAAAAGATCCATGAGAAACCACAACATATATTGAATTCCTTAAAAACTTGTAGACCTTTTCCAATCCCAACTTTCTCTTTGACATATTCTTCATTGAATTATTGTGAATATATGAAAGAAATGTATACTCTAGAATACTTCATGGAAATTGTCAAATCCTTATCATCCAATGCTCCAACCGGGACACTTGCAAATTTTCTTATAATTTGACCAAATCATAATGAATTTAGAATCCCCTACAATTTGAAGAAAAGTGAATTCTTTTGCAAGAGAAAAATACAACAAACCCCAAAGTGCCAATAACTCCGCATTTGTGTTTTAACCAATCCCACACCCCATCGACAACTTATAAAAGTGAGCTCTTCCTAACCATAACATCATACCAACCGCACACATACCTTCCTATAAAACCCCATAAAAAATGAAACATGCAAATCTTTAGTGAAATAAGTGGCATCAACAATCCTAGAATCCTTTTGTACAAGTTCTTTATATGTGTTTTTGAAAGCTCCAATTATTTTTTAGAAAACTCTATTAATATTTATTTTGATCACTTCCAAATAAGACCAAAGTTTTGTGGGTCCATATTCCTCAACTAAGAAATAAAGGAATTGTTAGGTATAACTCCCGATTGATTGTCTATTACTTTGCCA
>LPNX010503349.1:263983-327438 GCA_001517045.1 Pseudotsuga menziesii | reverse complement strand
TAAAATACATGCATCACATTTATTCTTCTCTTTAGGAATGGTGGGCAAGCCAAATACACCATTCTTTCTCAACAAACGAAGACTGTTATAATTTAGATGATCAAATCTTGCATGCCATAATGAACTAGATGACATATTACCTTCTCCATGCTGAGAGAGGTAGGCATAGTTATGAAATCTTGTGGATGAACCCTTGAGCTTCAGCAGCTTTCCATCTTCGTATCCAGTCATGATGGCTTGGTTGTCAGAGGAATTTCTTATTTCAACGATTCCATCAAACATGTGGATGGAATGGTCTTGCTGTCGAATCTCCACCAAGGACAGCAGGCTTCTCTGCAACTCTGGAAGATAGAGAATGTTCTTCAATAAGAAATCAGGAAATCCAGGCATCTTCAGTCGAATGGTGCCCATTCCCTTTGGTTTAATACTTGACTTATCTGCAAAGTAAACTATGCCATCTATTGTTTCATTCAGTTCTTCAAAACAGTCTTTTCTAAATGTCATGTGTGATGTTGCACCAGTATCAAGCAGCCAACAATCTTTATAAGATGAAAGAGAAGTCATTTCATTAAATCCAAGATTACAATGTGCAACAATACAAGAATCGGAAGATTTACTAGCATCTTGGTCATCTTTCTTTTGGTTGTGCTTGTCTTTGATGGAGTCCCATGAAGCCCAACACTGATCTGATGTGTGCCCAGTCTTTCCGCAACGCTTGCACTGCAAATATGATCTTTTGCTTCTGCCCCCTCTACCTCTGAAATTTCTTCTTCCTTGTCCTCTCTTGCTGCAATC
This sequence comes from Pseudotsuga menziesii, assembly GCA_001517045.1. Classification (NCBI taxonomy): domain Eukaryota; kingdom Viridiplantae; phylum Streptophyta; class Pinopsida; order Pinales; family Pinaceae; genus Pseudotsuga; species Pseudotsuga menziesii. The sequence continues at coordinate 326,643 of LPNX010503349.1, read as the reverse complement.
TCCCTTGGAAGGGTCTTTGGATTGGTCTTTGCCAGCTAGGGCAGCACCAATACTGGATGCCAAAGAGTGCATCTCTAATCTGGAAACTATAACTTGCAGAATTCTTTAGAAAAAACATATGGGATGCAGGTTTAGATTTCTGCTCCTTTACAGATTACAATATGATTCTGCAAATAATTCTACAGTCCTATCAAAACAATCTTGCAGCTACTCTATATTTAATTTCAATATATAAATTCTGTGCACAATTCTACACAATGCAGGTCTGAGTCTCTGCACTTTTTACAATACAGTCAATACAAAATATATCAAAATATATATCAGTTACTAGAGATAGATGATATTCTTCAGCATAAAACACAGTCTTCAAGGCAGTCTTCAGCATACAACGCAGTCTTCAGCAGCAGTGAGACCTCAACAATGACAAAGCATGAACTCATACAAGATGCATATACTGACATTGTGATAAGAGAATCATTATTCTTATTGTAAAAGAGGCTGCGTATCACTTCATCTTCATCTCAGGTAGCATATTTTCTTATTGGCCTCCCTACTAAAAGCTGCACAAACAGCAGATTGGGTCAAAGCAAAAACAATATCACATGCTGCAACAATTTCTATGATTTTCGACCTCTTCTTAAGGAACTGCAGCATCAAAAATCAATGTGACTTGGGATCATAAGTGTCAAATTCCTCCTGCAATTTAATATGTTGGTTCTATAAATATAAGCAACATATTAACTGGAAAGTGCCTGGCCAAGATTCGTGCCAATGATCCAAATGTTCAGATTAGTCCTCAAAATCATCCAAAAGCCTCTACAATCAGAAGTACTGTAGAAGAAGCACTTGAAGACATCACCGCCTTATTCTACGATGAAGAGAGATATATGCAGTCTCTAACGATCAGTCGCAGCAATAATCTTCTCCATCATATATCATTCAATGGGCCTTCACGTAGATAGCTCCACGCAGACAGCAAGCTTCACATCCAAGAGCAGCCACAGTACCTCACAATTTTCAGGCAGCCAACGTGCAGTGTAGCAGGTCGCAGCTCCACGATTCTTAGGCTCTCCACGCAGTCTATCAACACTTCAACACAGTAATACTTTCTGATAATAATCTTGCTTCTATGCTGCAGCAGTAATATCCAGAGCTAAGAGGTCGCTCCAAAAAATGCAGCTCCACCAATATATGTAGTATACCAGTCTCCACTCAGTGGAATGAATCTTCACCGGTAGTCAAAGGATTCACAACATCAAGACAATTTCAATCTTTAGGTTGTGGCGTTCTTCAACACAGAGGTCACATATCATGCAACCAATCTTCAAGATGGACAAGCTGGATCATGAACGAATACGCGAGAGCGCAATTGTGAATAATCATACATACATTTCCCATGCCATTTATTTATCAAAACAGTCTTCAAGTCTCCACGCACAAAACTAGGGAAAACTTAGGTTTTCCAATGATCACATTCACGCAGTTCTCAAAGGGACATCGCAGTCTCTCTCCACGCTCACCGCACCAGTCTATTCATTTATTAATGGTACGGAATTCAAAGTTATCAATGGGATTTCCTCCATCTCTAATCGCTCTCTTCCTCTTCAAGGAAAGAGCTCTCCACAACAATGATGCTACTCTGCTCCCTTACAAAGTAACCGGCATTTAAACAAGAAAATTCATACAAACGAACCAGTTCTCCCATGAGGGTACATAATTCAAAATTAACGACTTAAGTATTGGTACAGTTACCAGTGTTGTATGGAGGGTTGCATCACATGTGGAAACCGCTCTTCGAATTCCTGATATTAAACAATACTCGACTGGTTCGACTCTTTTGTGAACACCAGATTTTAAAATAATCACTCTCCAATACTACGCAGGCCTCTTCAAACTCACAGCTTCTTCCTTGAATCACCACTACGCAGAATAATACTTATCAGACTATGAGAGTGCACAGGATATTGCTCTGGTTAAGGCATGTAGCAGCACAAGAAAAACTCAGGATTAGGGTTTGCAGCACACAAACTCAATCATGAAGGAATTGTAACACAGACAATGCATGCCACTCAACTGGCAGACTGATGGAGCAGTCTGGCAATGGACTGGCAAGCAGAATGCCAGGAATAGGTAGACTGGCAACAGGCAGGAGTTATGGCAGGCAGGAAGCCAGGCTCTGATACCACTTGTTGGTAATAACTCCCGATTTGATTATTATTCCAATGCAAATGCCTATATTTATACAAATCACATGGCGGTTGGGTTTCACCTTCTACTCAGCCTGTTTGGCTTCCTACTATTTATTTATTTATTTATTTACATTATATAACCTTAACGAATTATATTCTAACAGGAACAATAAACTTCATGTGAATATTTGTGCCTGACTTCGCTCAGATTGTCAAACCTCTGCAGCAAATGGTGAAGCAAAGTGCACAATTCAAATGGACTGAGATTGAGAAGAACGCATTTAGAAAAATTAAAACTACTGTTGCACACTCACCCTCCCTAAAAATCCTAGATTTCGATAAATATTTTATTCTGTATACCTTTGCATCCGATGATTCACTGGCAGCTGTGCTTACTCAAAAGGAAGATGGGGGGGATTAATTCCCAATATCTTTCATGAGCACTGGTCTATAAGGGGCCGAATTAAATTACCCAGCTATTGATAAACAAGCTTATGCAGTATTCAAAGCAGTGAAACAATTCAGGCCCTACATATTAAAAAATCGTACCAAGGTGATCGTCCCATACCCAGTTGTAAGGTCCCTTTTTGTACAGAAGGAGTTAGGAGAAAGAAGGGGCAATTGGGTAATAGCTCTTCAATAGTATGACCTCGAGTTCAAGCCAGCTTCTATAGTTAAAGGTAAAGGGTTGTGCAAACTAATGGCTGAAAATGGGAACAACGACGAACACGCCTGGGAAGACGAGGCTGAATTACATTTGATGGATGTATGTCCTTTGTTCACAGCCCCCGAGTCTTGGTATAGAGACCTCGTGCATTACCTTCAGGAAGGATTATTTCCAGAACATTAGAATTCTAAGAAAAGAAGAGTGCTACGTCTCAAATCAACATCTTATCAAATTGTTGAAGGAATATTATTCAAAAAAAATTACGACGGAGTTTTGCTTAGATGCTTAGAGAAAGAAGACGCGACAAAAGTAATGACAGATTTGCATGACGGGCCTGCTGGGGGACATTTTTCAGGAGATACTACAGCTCACAAAATTCTTAGAGCTGGTTACTATTGGCCCACGCTTTTCAAAGATGCACATGCCCATGTCAGGAAGTGCGACATTTGTCAAAGGTGTAGTGGAAGAAAATCTAAAGCGGCTGCACCACTGAAGATTGTGATGATCACAGAACCGTTCGAGCAATGGGGGTTAGATATTATTGGATAAATAAAGCTGAAATCCTCCCTGCAACACAAGTACATTCTGACCGCGAACGATTATTTCACTCACTAGGTTGAATCCATCTCGCTGCACAAAATAAATGAGGACGCGGTCATCGGCTTCCTGCAGGACCATATTATGACCAGGTTTGGAGTTCCAGTTTCTTTAGTCTTTGATAATGCTACTTACTTTTCATTGATTAAATTAACTTCTTTCGCTCATGAGAAAGGAATAAAGTTGCATTATTATGCTAATTACTATCCACAAGGAAATGGCCTGGCTGAATCCACTAATAAAAATTTGATTAGAATTTTAAAGAAGATTGTAATAGAAAGTCAGAGGAGTTGGCACTCAGCGCTACCAAACGCCCTTTCGGTCGATAGAGTTACCCCCAAGTCTTTGATAGGAGTGTCTTCGTATACCCTTGTGTATGGTAAAGAAGCCATTCTTCCCCCCACTATCATGCTACCCTCTTCCATAATATCTCAAGAATCTAGAGGGTTGGATGATGAAGTTTTGCAAATGAGGATATATAATCTCTTGAAAGCAGAAGAGGCTCAATCTAAAGCGAGAGAGTGCTTTAAGTAGCAGCAAGAGGTAATAAAGAGATGGTTCGACAAACATAAGGTAGAAACAAAAGAATTTGAGGTGGGAGATTTGGTTCTCAAGTGGGATCACCCCCATCATGAGAAAGGAAAACACATGAAATTCCAGCAAATGTGGGTAGGTCCTTTCCAGATTGCAGCAAAACTTGGCCCTTCCACTTATAAGTTGCAAGATCTACAAGGGTGGGAAGAGAACTTACCGGTAAATGGCTTAGTTCTCAAGCCTTATTTTTCCTGAGCTTCGTTTGTGTTCTTCTATATTGTATATAAATAAGCTGGCCTGGTCGTCTTTTGAGTCATGATGTTTAGTTTTGTTTTAGTTTAAATTTTTACTGATTTTAATAAAGGAAATAAACCCGCGGTTGCATGGAGAACATCAGAATTTTGTAATGATTAAAGTTCTTGGGTATAAGACTGTGTATTGATGTTTGTCTAAAAAGAACTTCTTCCAGTTTAGCAGTTTTCTCAAATAGCTATGTACACATTGAAGTCCTGCTTAACCCCTGTGAAATAAACCGAAATCAGAGGGTCTGGAATACTATTTTGAGGCTCCATCCATGTCACATTTAAAATGTCCTAGGGGGTGACAACAAAGGGCCCATGGAAAGAAGCAAGGTAAACAGTATATTAAATACAAATGATCCCATGCCAAGAAAGGAATGCCAAAAGGTAGATAAGAGTCAAAAACTCCTATGAAAGCATTATATATCAAAACAAATGCTGAACCATAAGTACTAAAATCGCCGAAAGTTCCTCTCCGTCCGTGAGCTGAAACGTGAAATACGCCTCTCACACAAAAGGACACTTGGGATAGAGGAGCCTGAATTAAAATTCAGAAACAAAGGCATGTGGGAGGACTCATATGAAAAGGACAAAAGTCCAAAAGCACAAAAGTGCTAAAGCGGCATGGGAATGAGGAACAAATGAATATTTCTGTTTTCCATATGCTACAATCCTGTGGTGTCCAAGCTGCTAGCTACCTAAAGACAAAGTAACAATGAAACTCATCCTTCGGCCTCAACAGAGTTATCTGGACTTGAAGATCTTGGTTTCCACTCTCCCAAATTGGACTATCATCAATGAATAAAGGTACACACTTTTGCCATCTGAGAAATCCATATAGCTGGAAGAATTCAATAGATGCATTTGTTGTTAAACAGTCTGTTACTCAAGGAATGATCGTCCAGAGATCTAGGTTCACCAGGTAATCGCTAGTTGTTGCAGCTGCAACTATTCTCCCTAAAAAAATTTCAAATGTTGGACCCCCCTTTATGATTTTAATGCTGTGTTGAATCAATTGGATCCGTGAATTTTGGTCATGCTTTAATTTTGGATGATTTTCCAAGATGAAATCTCGTCCTGTTTTCATAAATTGATTGTGTTGGAAATTGTTGCGGGTCGAAGATGTTAGAGTCTGGTTTTTTGTAGTCGAAGATAAATCGGGTCAAGTGTTTTTTGAAAAAACGTTGTTTCGGAGGTGAAACAGTTCCAATCGTTGCCAAATTTTAAAGTTTTAAACACTTAGATTGGAGGCTGTTGTCTGTTTCTCTTCCGCCGTTGCAGCTCCCAAATCAACTAAGCACCCGATGTATAAGTACTCCACCCGCCGATGTTTGTCAGTCTCCTAGTCGCATGTCTATAGCCTTTTCTCTTCCACCGTTACGGCTGAGAAAAGCATTTGGATTTCGATGTTAATGTCCTGTCGAGTTCCAATTGGAATTTTTCTCGCCCATAGCTTAGGTCTTAACTCTTCCAACTCTGATGTGCTTAAGTGTTTTCGCAGTGCCCGTCACCTTAAAGACCCGCTTATGCAGCTGCAAATAAGTCTACCCTGCCGATGTTAGCGTTCTAAGCCACGGATGAGTGTTTATTTCCCGTCATTGGTGATTCCTTCGAACCCTTAGGTGGATGAGATAGTGGTGTCAGCGCTTGTAAAAATCCTCGTAACCGTGATGCAGTACATGGATTTTCCTGCTACTTAGCCATTTTGGTTGATAAAATTTAACGTAGTTTGATTTTTATTAAAAAATACAGCCCCCATGAATGATAGATGTCGTTCTATTGCAGGAAGATCCAAAAGACTATTCATACTGCTGCAGCATGAAGGAATATATAGGAGACAGGATCGTAAGGAGGGCAAGCAAAGTAGAAGGTGAAGCCAATAACGACAAAGGCGCAGACCTAAAAGGTCTGTCAGTTACTCAGCGGATCATGAGTGCTCACAGAAAAGATAAAAATAAGGATATGAAGCGTTTTGGGGGGCTGAAATGTCACACGTTTGGGGGAATCCCAAGGGGTCAACTGGTTTTAGTTTAAATATTGGAAAGTTAGAACTTACAGGGGATTTTTCCCCTCGGAAAACTTGTAAACTATTGCTTGTAAGAGGAACTATTTCGTTTTACAAACTAGAAAGTGCAAATTTTGCCTGTTGGAGAAAGTGTTATGTGGAATGGATCAATGCGTTTAAATGAGAGATGTTGAATGGGAACTATTTCATTTTCAACTGTTTTTCATTAACTGTGAGAACATTCTAACTTCCTAAACATATGTTCTTGTCTGAATGTTCTTCAGTATCCTTATGATGTTTTTCCACTATGAGTAATGGAAGTTTTTAACTATTGATGAGCTATCTTATCATGTATACTTTTATTCATGTTTATATGTTTGGGAATAAGAACATCTATCTGCGATTTTCCATAACATCTGGACAGTAGATCATTACTCATGAATTAATATTCAGCTCCCTAGAGATAGCTTAGTTAGTATTTATTTTCTCGCAATATATGTGATTTAGATGCTCATGAGTTCTAAGACGAGAGGTAAGAACCTACGCATCACGTTGTGACTACTCCATGCATCCTTTATCACCCTGCATTGTTAATTAGGCACGTGCATATCATACTTTAAGTCAAAAATACAAAAATATACACGGTGGATCGGGCTGCAACCAGTAAACCCTTTCAGTTTTGTTACTTGACCTACGGTAGCCGGACCGCAAACGAACAGATTCCCTATACCAAACAGTCACGGGCTAGTTGGGAACGTTGACTGGGGAAAATCCCTTGCTGTTGTCGCCTGCGAATTTCCAGGCCTCAACACGTACATTCATAACATGTCTTCTAAAACTTGATTGACTCTTTCTGTTTGTTCATCCGTTTGTGGATGATAAGCAGTACTGAAATTCAATTTAGTATCTAGACCTTTAAGCAATGAATTCCAAAAATTACTAGTAAACTTAGGATCTCTGTCAAAGATTATTACCTTTAGAATTTTTTCCAATCGAAAAAAATTCTTTCATAAAGATATCAGCAATGCTAGCAGCTTTATGAGTGGTTTTAATAGGTATAAAATGTGTTTCCTTACTTAGTTTGTCTACAACTACCATTATAGAATCATTTTGTTTCTAATTTTTAGGCAATCTAATTATAAAATTAAGACTGATAACTTTCGATTTTCAATTTGGAATTGGTAGTGGTTGCAAAAGACCTGCTCGGTGTTGGTGCTCAGCTTTAACTTGCTAACATTCTATACACCTAGATATATATTCAACAACTTCATTCTTCATATTAGGCCAGAAATAATCCTTCCTTAGCATCGTTATCATCTTTTGATAACCCGGGTGTCTAGAAGAAGGAATTTTATGTACTTCATTTAAAATCAGCAATTTAATTTCTGGCATGTTAGGTACATAAAGTCTGTTTTTTACAACATTAAGCCCTTTTCATTTAAATTGTAATCTATTTTTACATTTTTAGATTCATTCTTAGTTTCTTTTTTTCTTAGATTTTGGTATTCCTTGTCTAGTTTTATTCCTTCTTCCAATTTATCGTCTAACTATGTTTTATAACTGCTAATGGTAGGTATAAAATTCATTATTGAATTTCTGCTTAAGGCATCAACCATTTTTTTTTCCTTTCCTTTAATGTGTTTGATCTCAAAATCATATTCACTAAGGAAAGCTAACCATCTAGCTTGCCTTGTGTTCAGATTTTGTTGATCAAACAAATATTTCAAGCTTATGTTATCTGACATTAACAAAAATATTTTACCAATTAAGTGATGGCGCCACATTTTCAGAGCATGAATTATGGAAGCCAACTCTAAATCATATGTTGCATAGTTATTTTCATGTGTTTTTAACTTCATTGATTCATAAGCGATTACGTGACCTTCTAGTGTTAGTGCTCCACCCAAACCTTCATTGCATGCATCAGTGCACACAATGAAATCCTTGTCTGGATCTGATATTTTTAGTATAGGTGCAGTAGTTAATAATTCGTTTAATTTATTACAACTTTTCTTACACTTTTGATCCTAGAAAAATATATATTTTTTTTCTGCAAGGATGTTGTGGGATTCGCAATCTTCGAGAATCCTTCTATGAATTTCTAGTAATAACCTATAATTCCCATGAAAGATTGTGCATATGTTACATCTGTGGGAACATGCCAATCAATTATTGATTTTATCGTATCTGGGTCTACTGACATTCCTTCCTTGGATATCACATGACCTAGATACTGTATCTTATCTTTATAAAATTTTCATTTACTAAATTTAGCATACAATTTATGTTCTCTTAGAATCTATAGTATTATTCGCAAGTTTTCATCATGTTCTTCTTTCGTTTTCGAATAAATTAGTATGTCATCTATGAATACAACTACAAATTTATCTAAGTATTTACTTAAGACATTATTCATTAAAAACATAAAGGTTACTGGCGCATTCCTTACCCCAAAGGGAATCACTACAAACTCATAGTGTCTGTATCGAGTTTGGAAAGCGGTTTTAAAAATATCTTTGTCTTTAATTATGACTTGATGATATCCAGATCTCAAGTCTATCTTTGAAAATATCGCCGCTCCATGTATCTGATTAAACATATCATCGATGCGGGGAAAATGATATCTATTTTTAATTTTCATTTTGTTCAGTTGACAATAGTTTATACATAGACATAACGTACCATCTTTCTTTTTAACGAATAAGACAATTGCTCCCCAAGGGGATACACTTGGTCTCAATGCATAATTTTTGTTTATCAGTTCTAGTAGTTGTAGTTTTAATTCGTTAAATTCTAAAATTTTCATTCAATAAGGAGCCTTTGAATTTGGTACAGCTCCTGGTACTAACTCAATAGTAAAATCCATATCTATGTTTGGAGGTAATCCTATAATTTCTTCCAGGAAAACATTTAAGAAATATCGAAAGATTGGAATATCGTCGAATTTCGACTTATATTCTTTATCCATGTGTTCATTATTTATTATATGTACAACAAAAGCTTTGCAACATTTTCTTATAGCCTTTTTCATTTGTAATGCTTTGATTTGTCTAACCAAAACATTCCTAGGTATCCTTTTGACTGTAATTATTTCTCCTTTGTCATTTAAACAATTAAATGTTTTCTGAAAACAATTTAAAACTACTTGATGTCTTTCCATCCAATCCATGCCTATTAAAACATCATAAGACCCCGACAATAAAACATTAAGCTTTACTTGAGTTTTTAACTGGCTCATAAACATTTCACAGTTTTCAACATAATTAACTACTTTTCTTGTTGTTCGTGTAGCTAATTGAACCAACTAAGACTTTTCAAACTTTTCAAAGATAAAGTGCATTTTTTCTGCTATGCTAGGTGACACATAGCTTAAACTAGCACCTCGGTCAGTTAGAACAGAAACATGCTAGGTTTATATCATACCTTATTCTTCCACCATGGAGGTCTGGTGATCAACTTGTCGATTCTTGAAGGATGCATTAATTATGGGAATTTTATTTGCTACATCACCCATTGTTTCTTCCTCATGAATGGTATGTACATTGTTGTAGTTTCTCCTTCTATTCGGACAGTCCATTGCATAGTGAGGTCCCTGGCATTCCCATCACTTTACAAGTTCCTTATGTTCATTTTTTTAACATAATTATTAGGCATGTCTCTCCCTTTTGGTGTTGTAATGTTTTGTTGTGTTTTAACTTTAAAATTTGTTCCTTGATAATTATTCTTAGATAAATTTTGAGAATTATTTCCGAATCTCTTATTAGACTTAAAACCTTTCTTTTTCTGATCAAAGTTACTTGTTCTCTTATTCTTCTAGTTAGGTATTATTTCTCTTTTTTTCCTTTGTTCATAAAAAAAGTTAGCTTTTCTCATTTCCTCTTTAAGGGTCTTTGGATTATCAAATTCAATTCTGTCCTTGAAGCTAGTAGGAAAATAGCTTAGAAACCTCTGTATTTTGGGATTTTCATCAGTTATATATGGTACATATCTTAGTAAACTTAGAAGTTTACTACTTAACTCTTTCATTGACATTGAACCTAGTTTAAGTTCATAAAACGCTTTAGCTCTTTCTTCATAATATTGTTCAGATAAGAATTTCTTTTTAAATTATTTTTTAAAGACTCTCCAGGTTAAATAATTTTCTTTAAGGTTTTTTACTCTTTTTATGTCCTGCCACCAGATGTCTGCTTTTCCAGTTAGGTTGTAGATATCCATCCAGGATTTTAGTCTATCAGAGTAGTTATAAATATGAAAGTACTTTTTCATCCACGATAACCAAGCTTCGGATTCTTCACCCTTTTCCACTTCCCCATTAAACATGGGAGGATTTATCTTTTTAAATTCTCCTGAGATCTCTTCATAAGGTTTATACTTCCTCTTTCTAGGACTATGGTCATTTTCACTACTTTCACTAGTGTATTTATACCTTCCTTTGTGCAACCTTACTCTAAATCTTGAAGAATATTTACTTTCACTATTAGAAAATTTTAAGTTATTACCCTTGCATTTGTATGATACTATTCCAGAATCAGTTTCATACTCCTTTCTTTTATATTTTCCTCCGTTGTGTATTTTTTCTAGTAATATATGATTTAGTTCCTCCCGAGCTCTTAAAATTCTTTCATTATCTTCCTTTATAGTTTGTAATTCAACTTTTAAATCTTTCACTGTTTTAAGTAGCTCTAAGGGTTGATTATTTAATTCCACATAAATGTTATCTGGGTTATTGTGATGGGATCCATTTTCGGCAGATGCTTCAACTCCTTCCATTTTCTACAAAATAAAATTTTATATTTTTGTATAGAAATAGTTTTAAAACATGATCTGTATATTTGATATCCTATTTTGCATGGGAGTGAGCCAATTATGCCTAATGTTTGGAAACTCACTCTGATACCACATGTAACAACTCCAAATTTTGTAAAAAAAAAAAAATTAAGTAATTGTCTAACTATAATTTATAAAGGATAAAAGAATACATACAATATCTCAATTTTATTTTAACATAAAGAATATAGTTAGGACACATTAAAATGTGACTTAGGTCTAACTGCAACCAAAGGATAACTAAAACCATATGATCTTTAAATGATTTTTAGTATTTTATCCATTTAACTTAAATGTCTTTTTATGACGATATTATGTTGTGACTTATTATTATGGCGACACTGCTTTTCTTCTCATCAAGTTTATGAAAGAATGTCATTTTGTTTTTGTCGGTTAAAGTTGTTGTGCTTGCTGGTTATGTTCTAGATTTACTTGTTGACTTTCTCATGAAGTTAGGAGGATGGATTCCATGTCTTACTTAACTCTCGGGACAAAGAAAAACTACTATGAACTTCTTGCAAGTGATGAAGTTATTTGTTGTCCTACATATGTTAACTTATTATGAGCCCGCTAAGGGTATGTAAGGGCTAAATAAGACAAAAGGGGCACACACTATCCTAAGTAAAAAGGAACCCAAGCACTTGGTTTAAGAAGTTGAAAAATAACAACCATAAAACTATAAAACCTATGGTGCAACTCGACAGATTTGAGACTATAGAAAAATGGGTTTACATTTTGAAAAGAAGGGGTATGGTACCAGGCCATGTGATGGCTTTAACTATCCCAGCTGGAAAGAATGTAATTATTTCTAAAACCCTAGGGGTTTTGATGTCCCTTAATTTTCGTTCCTGGTCTTGTTGCTGCATTTTTGTCTCTATAGTGAAAGGGAGAGAGGGAGAGTCGAGCTCTCGGCTTCCAGGCCTTTGGCCTTGGCCTTACTCTCGACTCTGTACCAACACCATTCTGTTGGAAAATTGTGTGGCTCATTGGCCTGCACTGTGTAAAACATTGTGGAGGGTTTCGCACTAAAAGTTTGCACAGTGAATGCTACATCCTTGGCAACGCAGGTAAGTCCCTCCAGTTGAAGTTATACCTCCTTTTATTTCTTTTCCATGAATATAATGATTAAGAAAATAACCCTCCATTGTTTTCAATGCGGGAGGCTTTGGATGAATTGTTGCATGGACGAGGGAACCGGTCTTCGTAGCTAGCATGTGGTCTGGTAAGACCTGGAACCTCCATTCCTTGCTCTTGTGACTCCGTTGCTATACATCTAATGTGCATGTTGTGGATGGGTCTACAATCTCTGAAATTGGAATCATTTTTCATTGAACTGGTAAACCCTTGTGGTTCTTCCTATGTCACCTTCAGTCATTTATGAAAAATGGTATCCATTGATCGTGGAGTCTAAGGGGACTGTAATGGAAGCATTACCTGTTTTATCTTATTTAGAAGGAAAACTTGTAGGGTTTGGGGGAATTTAAGATAGAGTTTCCAACACTTTGATATTTGTACTTGTTTTGTTTTTTAAAATGAAATCTCATGAGGGTTTTCTCATTGTAAATAAATAGTTGTAAAAACTACAAGCATTTTCTAAATATCAATGTCATTTTTTTTCTGGATTTGTAGTATTTGTTTGAGGTGCCTTTGTGCTCTATAATGTATGTACTGTATGTTTTCCTTTTATAAATTCTTAAGGCCATATGACCATTGCAATGCTTTGTTTTCATTTATAAAAGAGAGAGAGTAATATTTTGTTTGTGAATCATGAGTAAAATAAAAAGGGTTTATAAGTCGTGAGGCTTTTGACAAGAAAATGATGATGCCATAGGCATAGTTGTGAATTCCTCCTTAAAGTTTTACAGTTGTTTGTTTAGAATATTCTAAAAACTATGATGGTTGTTTTCCTGCAACCAAGGTTGCAACCTGTCAACATTCTCGATTTTAGCGTTTTTTTGGGTCATTACTTGTAGTTTTGGTTGGGCCATGAAGCCCTAGATTTATAACTCTGTTATTGATTGCAAACTATATATTTAACTTGGTACAATTATTTGTTTGAATTATATTTTAGTGTTTATATCATATCCCTAGTTGTAATGTAAAATACTTTGTCTAACGGACTACAGGGTTTGAACCCTCGCTTGGTTATGCTTTTTAACTTAAAATGGGGACATTACAAAATGGCACATAAAACCTCAACTTCGACTCATAAATGGTGCATATAATGGTTTAGAATAGAGGAAGATGAATATATACCATTGAAATAATTTCAATATCTCATTAAAAACATATAGCATTGACCCAAGTCGCAATATACATCAAATATTCAATCTCCATTGAAAGGGAAAATCACTACATGGAAACTAGTCACAATAAAGCTTGGAAATTTATACATTTGCATATGTATTTCTTCTGATTTAGAATTACAGAGAATATTAGAGACATATTACAAAGCCATGAATCACTCACCCATGCTTGGGCATAAACTGAACTCAATGGGGCGCAACCACCATTAACACAAGTGTGCCTTCATAGAAAAACATGGAAACATGGAAGTGGAAATTGAGAGAATTGGAGGAAAGATGGGTCACAAATAGTAGAAGCCTCGTATCTATAGAAAAAAACTCCATGAATCTCCCAATGAGATTTTTTAATGGCATCTCCCATGTCCAACTTGCATGAGAATCTTGCTCTCTCAAAATTGGCTCACTAGCAGGGTAAGTGTGCACTCATCGTGCAATGGACAAGCTAATGCTCTCCAAATGCCAAAGAAAAATTCACAAATGATCAGAAAAGAATTCCATTCCTCATGAAATATTTTTATAACCCTCCTAAGTTCCTATAATTTCTATTTCATTCCAATAGACTTCCTCAACCTAATCCTTGATGTTTAGTAACCTCCATGCTACTTGGCCTTCTCCTCAACTCTTCATCTTCCACCAAATTCAAATGGCTTCCATATAGTCCCAAGTGAGCCCTCTTCGAGGCTATTTTTATCTCTAATAGGTATGATTTCATAGGTATACAATCAGGTATGACTTGTCATAGAATATTCCATCATTGTTATCATAAAGTGCAGGGTATATAGCTCCACATGGAACCTAGTTTCTTCCTAGACTCTTCCTCTTATACGAGGAGTTAATCCTTTTCATCCATCCGATTCCTTGGGGTCATGATATGTAATTTGATGAATCTTCAACTTCCAAGAACATTCCATCCCTCATAATTTTGAATTTGGGGTTAAGGCATGACATGCGTAAGGAGGAATCTAGCTATCGAAGACCCCCATGGACCTCCAAATGTCCTTATGAAGAAATTCCACTTTATTGTCTCCATATTTATTATTTGCATGATCACAATTAATATGTAAATGATAAACTAAGGTTATCTTGGGTGACATATCTCCCTTATTACAATATTTAATACCTCCTCCCCAACCTAGGGAACTAGTAGGTGGGTGAAACATTATCAACTAGTATACATATTGGAATGGGGACATGGCAGTCCTCCCCACCCAATATTGCTTGTCCTCAAGAAATTTCAAGTTTGTATGTTGCAAAATTTTCTCATATTCCCAAGTGGCCTCCTCACTAGGAAAATCCTTTCATTGTACCAACTATTCTTTTATTGTTCTGCTTTGTAGCCTTCACTCCCTTGTTCTCAAGATTTTGTTTGGAATGAGAAAACGTTGTCCTTCATCATCCAAAGGTGGTAAAGTATCTAAAACTTAAATGTGCTTCCCTATAACCTTCTTTAGACAAGAAACATGAAATACATTATGAATTTTTCTTCCCATGGGAAGCTCCAATTGATAGGTCGCTTCTCCAACTTTTTGAATCACCTTGTAGGGACCATAAGATCTTAGTTTGAGATTTTTTGAACCTTTACCTTTTATGGTGGTTTGTTTATAGGGATGGAAGATCAAATACACCAATTCATCTGTTAAGATTTCATATGGTAGAATAGATATCATTAGTGTTCAATCCAAATTCACAACAATAGCAAATGCAGAATCACTGAAAGAAACACAATCACAAGATAGACACAGTATTTATCTTGGGAAACCCTCAAGGGGAAGAAAAACCAACAAAACTTCCTCTGTATAAGATGTATAAGATACAACCCCAAAAACATGTATTCTCCTCCTTGTTGTTTTGTCTCTCCATCTCTCCTATGTGCTACTCAAGTGAGTGTGTCTATGTTATAATGAGGAACACAACTCCTCTATTTATACGCATTATGTCAACTAACTTTTACCCTATACAATTCAGCCCCTCTTAACTGGTTGGGCCAACTTCACCTAGGAAGACTCAAAACAATATTTTTTATTATTCATTAGGGTACTAATAACCCAACTTACAATGGAGGATTTACCTCATGAATCTATGATGACCAATTACAATAGTAAAATCTTGATGGAGGAATAATAACATCTCCCTTGGGTTACATCAGTAAAATACAATTATAACACTCCCCCTTAATGACAAGGTTATTATACTAACAACATCATCATTGACTATAGGATTAACAAGAGAGAGTATCTTCACTAGTATTGAGGTAATATATATATACTTCATAGGAAGTTTTCATAATCAGTAGCTGGAATTGTTACTCTTCAATGTCTTCATCTTCTACATCACACGATCACTTGATCCTTTTGTAGAAACACTTTGACCTTTCGATCCTTCTAAGAAGCACTTTGATATTATTGATCCTTTGCAGAATTACTTCGATATTCTCTATCCTTTGCAATGGCACTTCGATCTTCTCAATCCTTTGCAGCAACACTTCAATCTTCTCGATCCTTTGCAACCGCACTTCGATCTTCTCGATCCTTTGCAGTAGCACTTTGATCTTCTCGGTCCTTTGCAGCAGCACTTTGATATTATTGATCCTTTGCAGCAACAATTCGATCTTCTCTATCCTTTGTAGTAGCACTTCGATCTTCTCGGTCCTTTTTCCTCCACACTTCCTACAGTACACATGATCTATTTGTGGTATGATCAATCCCTCTCACTTTAGGACATAGGTCTAAGGATGATTCAATCCTCCATCATCCTACTCCCCCTTAATGAGGAGGGTCCATAGCATCGACCAACTAAATCATCTACAATTGAATGTAGATCTTGACCGTACCTAGATGTAGGATCTGTCATCCATAAGGACTCATTGTAGTGCACCCTCAGATTCAAAGCTAGGACCACTCTTGAGTGAGTGTTATACTACAGAATCTACATATACATGTAGGCATACTCTCCATACAATAATATTGTCTGCATCTACAGATATCGACCACACCTAGGTGTCGGCCCTCATCATAGGAAATCCTCAACTTTTTAGAGCTAGGAACACTCCATGTGAGTGTTATACTACGGCATCTATGAGGACTCGTCATAGAGAATCCTTTCCACTAAGGCTAGGACCACTCCTAAGTGAGTTTTATTCTATGGAATCTATATATAAATGTAGGTATACTCTCCATGCAAGAGTAATGTCTACAAAGAAGATATCGATTGCATGTAAATTCCAACCTTGTCATTCGTAAGGACTCATTGTAGAGCATCATTGCCACTAAGTCTAGTACCACTCCCAAGCGAGTGTTATTCTATGTTATCCACAAATAAATGTGGGTACTCTCCATGAGAGAGTAACATCTGTAGGGCCATACTTAGTAAGGACCACTCTCACGAACATAGTGTTATTTCCTATCATACATTATTGTCTTCCACAAGTGAATGTAGGACCTTGTCAGTATCTTCAGGTGTACTTGGACTCTTTCATACTGGAGCATCACTGTCATCCCATCATTGATGTCAATCTTATCATCACTCCCCCTTTCTTGGGAGGATCCATATTATCAACCTGATCCCCTTTTGTTTGAGGAGGGTTCATATCTTTGATTTGCTCTTCCTTTTTGAGGGGAGTCCATATCTTTGAATTGTTCCTCCTTTCCTAATAGAGTCCATATCTTCATCATTTTTAGTATCATCTATGTTCCTCCTTGCGAGGAAAGTCTTTTCGAACTACACCAAGATTGTCACGGAAATATTCAAACTTTACTCCAGATAGAAGCTTGGTCAGCACATCATCAACTTTCTCATCGATACTCACATATTGGAGCTTTATAGCTTTCTTTTGTACCATATCCCTTATATAAAAGTATCGTATTTCTACGTGTTTTGATTTATCATGGAACAATAGATTCTCTGTCATCTTTATGCAACTCTGGTTTTCACAAAGAATCACTGTGGTGTCCAACTCCATGTCAAATAGTCATGACATTAGTTTTTGAATCCATCTAGCGAAGAAATTCATTATGTACTCTACTTCAACTGTGTTGAGAGAAACATTGGACTATTTATTACTAACCCATGATATCATGGAGGATCCCAGACAATAAAATCCACCTGAGGTGTTCTTTCTATCTGTGGAACTACTTTCCCAATATGAATTTGTATATCCATATAATCCATAGTCATGATCTCTACCATAGTAAAGTCCCAAGTCTATCGTATCTTTTAGGTACCTCATCACATGCTCTATAGCTATCAAGTGAACCCGTCTAGGTTTAACTAGATACTGACTAAAGGTGTTTGAAACAAAGATTATATTTGGCCTTGTATTTGTCAAATACATCAATGACCCAATGATCTATATGTATTGATTCATGTCCACTAAATCTAATGACTCATTAGATAAAAAATTCAGGTTGGTGTCCATGTGTGTGGCCATGGATTTACAATCCAACATATCAAATATTTTCAATATTTATACTGTATACTTTCCCTAATTCAGAAATATTCCTTCTAGTCTCTTCCATACTTCCGGGCCAAGGAAATAATGTATCAATCCAATCTATTTCATATCAAATTCTTCAGCTAGATTATTCTTGCAATCTATGATCTATTTCTCATTTCCTATCAGAAATAGATCATCCACATACAATAATATTATGACTGGTTCATCATCCATAACCTTCATGTAAATTTTAGGTTCATCTTTACTCTTGCTAAAGCTAAATCTTGTGAAGAAGCTATCTATTCTACCATACCAAGCTTTAGGAGCTTGCTTCAGTCCACACAGATCCTTTTTCAACTTACCTACATGAGTCACTCTGTATTCGACTTCAAATCCTTATGGTTGTACGATGTAAACCTATTCCTCAATCACACCATTCAAGAAGGATGTGTTTACATCCATTTGGTGTAGATCCCACTTCATCATGGAAGCAAGTGCCATGATAGTTCTAATGCAAGTGTACCTTGCTACTGGAGCAAATGTCTCTTCATAATCAATTCTCTCTTTCTAAGAGAATCTTCCAACCACAAATATTTTCTTGTACTTTTCAATACTTCCATCAGCAATATCTTTTATCTTGTAGATCCATTTAGAAGATACCACACTCTTGTTTTCTGGTTTGGGTATTGTATCCCAAACATCATTATTCATTATTGACTGGTATTCTCCCATCGTTACTTCCACCCATTCTTTATTCTGTGCAGCTTCCTCATAACTTGTGGGTTCTTGATCTAGAAGGTCACACATCAAAGCTACATAATTGGAGTGTGGATTTTATCTTTTTCTTGTTGTTGTGGAGCCTTCTGGAGATCCATATCTCTCTTCTTCTTGTATGATTTCTCTTACCCAAGTAGGTTTTCTCTTTTGAGATATATCCATAGTAGGGGGTTCCTGAGGTTCTATCATATCATGATTTTCTGATGCTACTATTTCAAGAGAGGGTTCATATTCTACCATTCTGGGAGGTACATCTTCTTCATGTACTTCTTCAAGCTCACACGTTCTGGATTTCTTAAGAGATGTCTATTCATCAAATGTTACATCCCTACTAATATCGATATGATGGAATCCTAAAATGTATCCCAAAGGCTTTGGAGACTTCACAGTATCCAACAAATATTCCCTTCTTTCCAGAAGGATCCAACTTGGTTTTCTTATCTTTCGGAATATGCACATATACTGGACAACCAAATATCTTGAGATGGCTCACTTCAAGTTTTTTTACTGTATACATCTCTTCAAGAGTCATGAATCCAAGAGCATTGTGAGATAATCTATTTTGCACAGATATTATTGTTCTTGATGCTTCATTCCATAGGTGTATGGGGGAGGTCTTGGTCATGATTAATTGTTGTTAGGGTTAACCTTGACTCGAGATTGAGTCAAAGGTGGTTAGGTCTAGCACATGGTTTGGGAATATGGTTTGTTGTATCCCATGGTATTGTCCCATGGTATTGCATGTGATTAATCCTTTATAAGGCTTGAGGAGGCTCCATTGTAAAGTGGCCTAGAGGTGAGCGGTGGCTAGCTCACTTGGTCGGGATGGCCGATTTTGGCCATATAATGAAGATCTTCATTGGTGTTGGTTTTCCTCACATGGGGTTTCCAGGGTATATTGTGTGTCTATCTTGAATGTTTCTTGATGTGCTTATTTCTGGCTCATTATTATGTTAATGTTGCTCATTTTAACCTAACAACTGGTATCAGAGCTCAGGTGAGCGTGTGTGAAGACAACCATGGTGTTTTGATTCCACTTTGATTCTTTGGCCCCATTCTGCCTGTGTGATCACTGCACATGATTAAAGCACCCTAGCCAGTGGTGACAACTCACTGAATGAAGAAGGAATTGTAGCTGCATGAAAAATCCAATGTGGAGAAAGGATGCATGTTTCTAGATCTGTGGATCTGATTGTGGCCGCATGAGATCTATTGGTACCATTGTTGAATATGCTACTGCAGAAACCCCAGCCGCATGAACAAGCAGTATATGGATCACGAGGAAAATCAATGCTCAAGATGAAAGGTAACTGTGTAAGGGCATCAGAAGAAACCCTACCCTCTTTAAGAAGGCCCACGTGTCTGCCTCATGTTAGATCTCATGAAATGAATCCAATTCCTGAAGTTGTTCGATTTTTGTGAAGGTCGCTGTGGAAAAGAGGGTGTCCGATCTATTATATTCATGATAGAGTAGCGGCATGTGAAATAAAAAATACACCATATATTGGAGAAGAGATCCATCAATCGTTGGTGCAAAGGTTTGCATACCACTTAAAGGAGCTACCAAATTTGTGGGAGGAGCGGAGATTGTTCTCTAGGATGAGTCGCCAGCATTGAGATAGTCAAAGTAAATCCGTATATTGATCCATGCTTGAGGAAAAATATAGTATATTCCATGAGCTCCAAAAGAGACTTCCCAGGGAGAATGCCTCAATAAAATAAAGAGTATGGATGTTGTCATAGCTCTCTTTCATAAAAGGTAAGGTATTTTAACACAATAAAAATGAAGGGTGAAAAAGGAAAGGGTTTTATGGGATGTGACATCATGTTAAAAGGAAGAGGTTAAATTTTGTAAAGTTGTGATAAGTTTTTTATTAAGTGAACATGTCCCTTAATGGCCTTCATTAATACATGTTCAATGTGAACACGTCCTTTGAGAAGTTACATAAGACTTTGAAAAGGGTTTAGGGAAGAAGTTTAAAAATATCCATGTTATAAGCTTTATTCTTTGTAAAGGTTTTAAAGTGGTTAAGTGGATTTCAAAATGAAAATATAAGGTAAGGGCATGAATATAAAGGGTGAAAGATCTATGAGTATGGTAGCAATAATGATATGATGAGGAAGTGGTAGCACACGCATTTGAAAAACATTTATTGTATCGAGTTTTTTGAATCAAATTATGGGGTGCATGTTCGGTGGTACCCGACACCCTAGCAGTAATTTTTTGGTAAATGTGAAACTTAGTGGTAGGCAAGTTTGGATTTCTCTAGATGCTAAAAGCACAAGGTATCCCTCTTATGTGCAGAGAAGGGATGTTGCATCAAGTGTGGAATGAACCACTAGGTAGGTACGAGGGTGGCAGGTGTACTCGTAGCCTAGCTTAATGTGGATCGGAGAGGTTGAGTCTTCAATTACGGGAGAAATGTGAGATGGTTTAATCTCGGTTTTGGGACCAAGATTGATGAGCCATGTATGTGAAGAGAATTCCTAGAGAACTGACAGTTATAGCGGCTGAGGAGCCATGTAATCTGGTATATGGATTTTTCTTTATATGGACATCAATGACAGAGTTTGGATCCAGGTATGAAAGGAGCATGACAAGTAGATGAGCAATAAAGCAAGAGGATGAAGCAACAGATGGTGATGGCGAAGTCACCATGAAGACACATGAAAAAAATGTAATGGACCATTTTGCATGTAAATGGGCATATGGCTGTAAGACCTGGTAGGGCATGCATACCCCTGGTAACTCACTGGTAAAGTCAGGAGATAGACCTAGGTGATAGGCGAGTGTATGTGAGATTCCTCAGTAAACCTTTGATGGGGGGGGGTTGGTGATTACTCCAAGTCAAGTTTAAGGGGGGGGGGGGGGGGGTTGTTAGGGTTAACCTTGAATCGAGATTGATTCAAAGGTGGTTAGGTCTAGCACATGGTTTGTTGTAGCCCATGGTATTGTCCCATGGTATTGCATGTGATTAATCCTTTATAAGGCTTGAGAAGGCTCCTTTGTAAAGTGGCTTGGAGGTGAGAGGTGGCTAGATCACTTGGCTGGGATGGCTGGTTTGGCCATATAATGAATATCTTCATTGGTGCTGGCTTTCCCCGCATGGGGTTTCCAGGGTATATTGTGTGTCTATCTTGAATGTTACTTGATCTGTTTATTTTTGGCTCATTATTATGTTAATGTTGCTCGTTTTAACCTAACAATTGTTTTCACTACTTCCAAAATATTTCTATTCTTTCTTTCCGCAACACCATTCTGTTGGGGATTATATGGAGTGGTTAGTTCCCTCTTGATTCCTGACTCCTTACAGAATTCTTAAAATTCCTTTGAAGTGTATTATCCACCATTATCTTATCTCAGTGTCTCGATTCTGTTTTCTGAATGGTTCTCTATCGAGGCTTTGAATTCCTTGAATTTCCCGAACACTTCACTTTTGTTCTTCAAGAAGTATATCCATGTCTTTCTTGAATAGTAATCAATAAATGTGACATAATATTCATATCCACTTAGAGATTTGGAGGGAATAAGACCACATACATCAGAATGAATTAGTTCTAATGTACCTTTAGTATTTGTTTCACATTTCAAAAAGGGATTATTGATGTTCTTTCCTCTTTCACATCCTTTGCAAGTTCCCCCATGATCAATCTTCAGATATGGTAAGCCTGTTACCACCTTGCTCAAATAGGGTAGTGATTTGTAGTTGATGTGAGCAAGCCTCCTATGCCACAGTTCACTTGAGTTGGTAGTCTCGTGGACAAGGGCTGTCTCTAGATGTCCTTTGAGTTTGTCCAGTCCTCCTTCTTCTTCACCATTGACCACAGCATCTTCAAGTGTCTTTCCTTTGTACCACATAAGTACTTGTCCATCTATAAAAGCAGCTCTATATCCTTTCTTATCTAGAGCTAAGATAGAAAGTAAGTTCTTTTTCAAACTCGTAACTTACAGTACTTCCTTCATCTTCACGGAAGTCCCAAAGTCAAGCTTGTATCTTGATTCACCAATACATTTGATGGGATATTGATAGTCATCTCCTAATGACACTTTTTGAGGAGAGTTCTTTTCTTCAAGTCTTGATATAGTTTGCTTCTTCCCTATCATGTGCTTTGAGGCACCACTATGAATAAGCCATGTATCTTATGTAGGTGTTATAGACCCATAGAGTGGCGAGAATAGTACACATTCTTCTTTTGTTAGTCTCTTTTGAGGTATTTATTCCTCATCCTCATCTTCAGGTAGATTAGCATGATATCTCTTATTGTTGTTGTTCTTCTTTGGTGATGGACACTCTATGGAAAGGTGTCTTATCTTATGACAGTTGTAGATTTGATACTTTGAGTAATCCTTCTTTTTCTTTTGAAACTTCTTATTTTAAGGTTTACGGTTACCTTTCTTGAAGTTTGATTGTTTTCTTCCTTTAGTATGGATGGTTAGGACCTGGTCATATTCTCTGAGTAGAGCTTATCTGTTAGCTACTGTAGCTTATTCTTGAATGCATTCTTCCCATACTATGTCAAACTTCATACTTTCTTTTCTGGCACATAAAGTCTATATGAATGAGTCCTAAGGTATAGCGAGACCATTGAGAGCGGTCATAGCTAGTTCATCCTCATAAAGGGTGTCTCCAATAGCACTTAGTTGTTCTCTGAACTAGGAGAGCCTTGTGAAGTAATCTTGAATTGATTCTCCTTTTCTCATCTTGGTGCCCTTCAGTTGAGATCTCAGATTCATCTTTCTGTTGATGTTGCTTCCCTCATATATTCTGGAAAGTGCATCATACATTTTCTTTGGTGTATTCTTATATGACACTTGAGGGATCAAGTGATCTTTGATAGAATCAACAATGATCATCATTGCCTTGATTAGGTCTTGTTCATACTTCTCCTTAGCTTCAAATTCTGTTGGTTCTGCAACTTCATCCTTGATGTACTTCTCAAGGCCATTCTCTTTCAGAATGAGACCAATCCTATACTTCCATGCTAGGAAATTTTATATTCCTTATAGTTTATCCTTAAGCTTAGTGCTTGGGGCCATCTTGTCCAGTAGGTCTCTAAAATCTGAAATTTCTAAAAATGAAAGGTTGAACTTACCAGGAGATGTGCTTGAATGAGGTGAGTTGGTTGGTCCAACTGATTTATGGAGATCCCAAATGTTCACTCTTCAAAACTTGCTTGTGATTTTGCAGCTTCTGCAGAATTTATGGTTCTGGTTTTCTGTAATTTTATGGTTTAGGGACAAACTCGAGTTTGGCTTTCCCAGAGATTAAACCACCCAAAAACTTTGATCCTGGGCTCAATACATGCACTCTAGGGAGGTGAAAATTTCTATGCAAGCATATCTTACAAATTCCAAGCTTTGCAGAAACCCTAATTTCTTCCCGAGAAGGAGGAGAGAGAGTTTCACCTTGTGAAAGTTGTCCTATTTAGGCTAGCTCTGATACCATGTTAATATTTCATATGCTATACTAGATATCATTAGTGTTCAATCCAAATTCACAATAGTATCATATTTAGAATCACTAAAAGAAACACAATCACAAGATAGACACAATATCTATCCTGGGAAACCCTCAAGGGGAAGAAAACCCAACAAAAATTCCTTTGTATAAGATGTGTAAGAGATAACCCAAAAAATAGGCATTCTCCTCCTTGCTTTTATGTTTCTCTCTCTCTTTTATGCGCTACTGAAGAGAGTAAGTCTGTGTTGTAATGAGGAACACAACTCCTCTATTTATACACATTATGTCAACTGAATTTTACCTTAGACAATTCGACCCCACTTAACTGACTGAGCCGACTTCACCTAGGAAGACTCAAAACCATATTTTATATTATTCATTAAGGAACCGATAACCCGACTTACAATGGAGGATTTACCTCATGACTCTATGATGACCAATTACAATAGTAACATCCTAATGGAGGAATAACAACATCTCCCTTGGGTTACATCAGTAAAATACATTTAGAATATCTTTTAAAGTTACAATATTTTAACATCATCCAATTGGAATTGTCTCTCCATTCTATGTTGATATGCATATTGTTTCTGCATATTTTGAGCAACCTGCAAGTTATCTCTCAAGACTTTCAAAACTTCTTGACTTTCCTCAATCCAATCCTTAGCCTTTGGAGCTCTGCTGTCACAAAAAATATGGTCAATAAAAGTGGATGCATCATAACCATAAAGTTATTTAAAAATAGACATTCCAATGGACATATGGAAAGTAGTATTGTACCAAAACTCACCCAAATGCAACCATTTTATCCATGCTTTTTGTTTCCCACTAACATAGTTCCTCAAGTATCCTTCCAACCATTGACTCACCCTCTCTGTTTGGACATCATTTTGGGGATGANTAATCTATTTTTAAGGTCACCGCCAAGCGAGACACCAAATTGGTGTATGAGACCCCCTTGTTTGTGGGACAAGGGACCCCCCTCTGTGCAGCGATTTAACTACTAAAGTATACAGAGGTGTACATACACTACCCCCCTCTGGATTTGAACCCGTGACCTCCTAAGAGGAAACACATGCTCTTAACCATTAGGCCCACGATATATTGTAATAGGTGTGAAATATTTCCCCACCATTTTGAAGAGTTATTTCCAAAATGCACTAAAAAATATGATATCCCTGTCGCTGACAATGCTCTTAGGAATCCCATGCAATCTAAAAAATTATTTAAAAAAAAATTTAGCCACTTGTGCAGCAGTGAAAGTGGTAGTAATAACAAATCAATTATCAAATTTAGTGAGTCTATACACCACCACAAATATGCAATCCTTACCAAATAATTTTAGCAAACCAGTGATGAAGTCCATGGAAATGCTCTCCCATTTCTGTGCTGGAATAGGCAAGGGATGTAAGATACCATATGTATGAGTGTTCTCCACTTTATTTTTATGACGTGTGGGGAATTCATTAACATGCTTCAGAACATCCTCCTTCAACCCTTTCCATGCAAATATTTCCCTCAACATTCGGTATGTTTTGAAGAAACCGGGGTGACCTGCTAGAGGAGAATCATGAGATTTCTTTAAAATTTCCTCCTTCAAAATCGAATTAGGGACCAAATAGATTCTACCTTTGTACTAGATGATTCCTTACAACACCTTATACCTATAATCATGGTTAGTTCCATCAAAAATTTCACAGGAAAATTTATCCTTGGCATACTCTACTTCTAATGTGGCTTCCCAATTTTCTGCTACATCCATTAGAGAAATATAAGGTCTTGTAGGTAAGGAATCTGCTACCACATTATTTTTTCCCTTCACATATTCAATATCAAATTCAAATGCTTGAATCTTACTCACCCACTTTTGTTTCCTTTCATTTTAAATCATTTTGAGTGAGGAAGTACCTTAAATTATTATGGTCATTTTTTACCACAAATTTGTTTCCCACTAAGTATTGTCTAAACTTGATCAAATCATGCATGATGGATAGAATTTATTTATCATAAATAGAGTAAGGCTTCTCATGTGGCTGTATCTTCCTACTCTCAAAATCTATTGGGTTTTGTACTTGTTTTAGGACTGCTCCAATGCCTTCTCCTGATGCATTACATTCCAAGACAAATGGTTTAGAAAAATCAGGAAAGGGTAGAATAAGACAATTTATTATTACCTCATCCAATATTTGGAAATATTTTTCAGCCCCTTCATGCCATTGGAAATCATAATTCTTTTTCAAATTAGTGAGAGGTGAAGTGAGTTGGGAGAACCCCTTCACAAACTTTCTATAGTAAGTGAAAATTTCAATGAATCCTCTTAATTCAGTGATACTTTTGGGACAAGGCCACTCTAAAATGGATCTTATTTTTTCCATATCCACTTTCACAACATATTTACCAATGATGTGTCCAATATACAAGAGCTATGTCAAACCAAACTCACATTTTGACAGCTTAGCAAACAAAGATTTATCATGCATATTTTTTAATACCTCTTCTAGATGATGAAAATGTTCCTTCCAAGTTTTATTGTAAATAAGAATATCATCAAAGAAAACTAGTACAAACATACAAAGTTGCTTATGGAATATATTGTTCATCCATGATTGGAATGTGGCAGGTTCAATTGTCAATCAAAAGGGCATGGCAACAAAATCAAAGCGACCATAGTGGAATTTGAAAGCAGTCTTTGTTATGTCTTCTTCTCTCATTCAAATTTGACGATAACCAGATCTAAGGTCAATCTTTGATAAGAACTTGTCCCCATGGAGCTCATCCATGATATCATCAATCCTTGGGATGGGGTGTCTATTCTTTACAGTATTCTTGTTTAATGATCTAAAATCAATGCACATTCTCAAGGTTCCATATTTCCTTTTTTACCATAACAATTGAAGAAGTGAATGGGCTAGAACTAGGCCTTATGAGACCCAACACCAAGATTTATTTAATGGCCTATTTCAATATCATATTGAATAATTTTGGGGTTTCTATAGGGATGCATTTTGATAGGTTTTGTTCCTATATCTAACTCAATGATATGCTCCACCCCTCTATCTGGTGATCTTCCTAGGGGAAGGTCTCCAAAAAAATTCTCATACTTACTCAATACCTACTCTATCTCCTTAGGATTCTCGAAAATATTCAAGTGAGGTTTAGGATATGTAATTAAACATTCAATAGCCCATTCTATGTCTCCATGCCTAAGGATATACCTCATGTTTTTAGAGGACACCACTTGATTTAGGTAAGTGTGCATTCCCCTCAACAAGATGGGTTTCCCTTCCGAATTTTAGAACCTTATTTCAAGCAATTGATAGTTCACTATATGCTCCCCTAAATAATGCAACCATTTTACTCCCAAAATCACATTTGTATCAGTCACATTTACTACATAACAATTGTTAGTGATAGTATGATTTCCTAGAGTAAATTGAATCTTTGGAATCCATTTAGTGCAGTCCATATAATTTTTACCTGGAATGATGACTATGAAACCATCAAAATTTTCATATTATAAATTTATCCTCTCCACCAAGGTCGGATCTATGAATTTGTGAGGGGATCCATCATCCACTAGAATTGTGACCTTTTTGTCCTTGTATGCTTCCCTTGAGCCTCAAGGTGTGGAATCTAGGTACACTCGAGAGAGATGCAATTTTTTCTGTATCAGGAGTGGTATGTTATTATTTTGTTGTTTAATACCATTCCTCTTGGGCTGAAATTTTTTATTCTTACTCCTTCTCCTCCTCTTCATAATATTCAAAAAAAAACTTTAATGTAGTGTGCCTTCCCCTTGGCACATCTATGTCACGGAACCCAAGGTTGTTGGCATGAAAAACATAGCATCTTTATTCTAATTTCTTCTTTGCTTGGTCCTCCTTTATTTAATTTTCTATAGAATTCCTTTTTCCATGGTTTCTTACCTTCCTTGAAATTGGAAGGGAAATTTGGTTTGGGAGGATATTTGGCTTGTGGCAAGACGTTTTGCAAATGCCTTGTTAAATTCATGGCATCCTTCAATGTCATTGGCTTGTGGGATTTCACCAGAGCTCTCAAAGGTTATGTATACACTTTAGTAAACAATAAAACCAACCTAACCATAGATACATCAGAAACCAATAATGAAATCTTTTCAAATTCTAACATATATGCTTCAGGAGTTCCTACTTGCTTCAATTGCACTAGTTCTTGGAAAGGAAGTTCACGGTCTTTCCTCTCAAATATATCCATCAGTGCATTGGTGAAACCCTCATAAGATAAAATATGACCATGTCCCAAGTTTATAATACCATGGAACCATCGATCACTAGCTTCCCATTCAATATGCAGAATGGTCATTTTCAATGCATCTTCTTCAACCATAGGATTTAATTGAAAATATACATTTAATTTTTGCAACCAAGCACTAGCAAACATTTGTGAGGAACCATAAAAGGAAGGAATAGTTACTTTTCCCATGATTTATTTTAAATCATGATTAATAGGAGGTTACCTACTCCCATTTCCTCGTTGTTTGAACTCAAGAGAAGCTCTAATGAACTGATCAAAAGGTAGGACTTTCCTACAT
Source organism: Pseudotsuga menziesii (assembly GCA_001517045.1). Lineage (NCBI taxonomy): Eukaryota > Viridiplantae > Streptophyta > Pinopsida > Pinales > Pinaceae > Pseudotsuga > Pseudotsuga menziesii. Next base: position 297,978 of record LPNX010503349.1, on the reverse strand, counting down.
TCATCACTTAATTCTTGCCAATCATTTGCTGCTTTTCTAACATGATAGGTGGTGTAAGGACATTATTTGGACTCTAAAAACTTAGTTATTTCAGGTCCATTCTTATTTTTGAATTCATGGGATCTGCTATGAGGTCCAATATTTGAAAAAAATGCTTCCCCATGGGTCTTCCTCTCATCATGGGGTGTACTACTACTACTCCCGGGTGCTGACTTGCTCCCAAGTTGGCTAGCAAACAATTCGAATCCTTGCATAAAATTTTTGGTCATTCCTTAAAGATCTGATTTAATGAATGTTTTAAGGTCCTCATTGTTTTCTTTGTCATCCATATCTCCCAGTTCTAGTTTTTCCTTAATCTTCTTGTAAAAAGAACTAACTTCTCCACTTCCTTCCTTTTCACTGTTAAGGTATCTAGTCTCAGTTTATAAGGGAGGGATGTCAGAATCAGAAAACATGAATAAAATATTTATACCACTTATCAATATCATGCTATAATACCACTTGTGATGTCCCAATTCAAAAATTACCAACAAAGGCAGAATTTTGGAAAAAATGTCTTGACTAGTTTTGACTCTGGAGGATTCGAATGACTGAAGAGGGTATAGAATTTAGTAGAGACTGATTTGGGGATTCTTAGGACTCTTAAATTTACTCTCTTATATTTTAATGACAGTTCATAGACATTTGCAACTCGATTTGGGCATGAGGGAAAAAATGGAAAAATTACTAGCAATTTATGATGCAATCCCCCCAAGGGTGTGGGAAGAAATGGCTCCCCAACTCCTATGAAAAACTCAAAAAATTCAGAAAATAGTATGAGGAATGTAATTATACTTCATTTACTATCATTTTTTTTGGTTAATAATTCTACAACAGAGTATTAAAGCTTCATATTCGAATGCATAGTTTTAGTGATATTTGCTTAAGGGAAATGACACATAAAAGCTCAAATTCGACTCATAAATGGTGCATATAATGGTTCATAAAAGAGAAATATGAATATATACCATTCATATAATTTCAATATCACACTAAATTCATATAATATTTACCCAAGTCGCAATATACAACAGATATACAATCTCCATTGAAAGGGAAAATCATCACATGGAAACTAGTCACAATAAAGCTTAGAAATGTGGACATTTGCATATGTATTTCTTATGATTCAACTTACAGAGAATATGAGAAAAATATTACATATCCATTCTTGGGAATCAACTAAACTCAATGGGCTGCAACCACCATTCGCACAAGTGCGCCTCCATAGAAAAACATGGAAATATGGAAATGGAAATTGAGAGAATGGGAGGACAGAGTGTCACAAATAGTAGTAGCCTCCTATATACATAAAACCAATACATGAAGATCCCAATTAGAGTTATGAATGGCCTTTCCCATGGCCAACTTGGATGATAATCTCACTCTCTCAAAATTGGCTCACTAACAAGGTAAGTGTGCACTCACCGTGCAATGGACAAGCTAATGCTCTCCAAATTGCAAAGGAAAATTCACAAATGATAAAACGTCATCTCCATTTTTCATGAAATATATTTATAAACCTCCTAAGTTCCTCAAAGGTCTAATTCATTCCCATAGGCTTCCTCCACCTCATCCTTGATGTTTAGTAACCTCCATGCCGCTTGGTCTTCTCCTCAACCCTTCATCTTCCGCCAAATTCGAATGGCTGCCACCTAGTCCCAAGCGCACCCTCCGGGGAGGATATTTTTAGCCTTGACATGTTAGGTTTTCATAGGTATACAATCAGGTCTTACTTTTCATATAATATTCCATCATTGTTTTCATAAAGCGTAGGAAATCTAGCTCTGCATGGCACTTAGTTTCTTCCTAGACTCTTCCTCTTCTATGGGGAGTTAATCCTCCTCAACCATTAGAATCCTTGGGCTCATGATATGTCATTTTATGACTATTAACCTTACAAGAACATTCCATCACTCATAATTTCAAATTTGGGGTTAATTCGTGACATGTGTAAGGAGGAATCTGGCCACCCAAGGCCCCCATGGACCTCCAAATGTCCTTATGAAGCAATGCCACTTTATTTCCTCCATATTTCTTATTTGTATGAACCACATTAATGTGTAAATCATCAAATAAGGTTATATTGTGTCCCATAGATCCCTTATTGCAATATTTAATGCCTCCTCCCCCAACCTAGGGAACTAGTAGGTGAGTGAAACATTATCAAATAGTAGACCTATTGGAATGGGGACATGACAAGTAACTGACATCTCTTGCAATATGACTGTTCTAATGGTGGATCTAAATAACATGTTTAGAAATTTTGGGTAATTTGGTAAATATAACTTAGAATCTATATTGGATAGGAAATCTAAAGATAATGAAGACCTAGAAAACAAGTTTTAAAAAAATCCAAATAAAGAGAGACCATTCTAGTTCCATCACTTCTTCATAATATCTATTCAAAGCTGACGTGAAAGTGGACATCAAACCCTACCGAGGTGATATTGATTCTATTAAATTTAATCCATGGTTTCAACCATTAGAATTTTATTTTAATTAGTCCACAACATACGAGAAGAGAAAAATATTTCATCTCTCCAACTATTGTTAGAAGTTGATTCCCTAAATTGGTGGAAACATTACATAGAGACATTTAGGTTGGAGGATGACCTCCTAGTAACTGAGTGGAAGGTGTTTAAAAACCTTATAAACTTATGCTAGTTGACGTGGCATGTTTGGAAGCATACTATTTAAGTAATATGGGTAAGAATAAAGGACAACCAAATGGTTCCAAGAAAAAGGAGCTACAGGATGCTTCCAAGGAAGGAAAGAGTAAGTGGAAAGGAAAAGGTGAGAAGATAATAACCACTACACATCATTTTAATGATCCAAAAAACCAGTACAACAATTGTAATATTGATGGTCGCACTGAAGATAACTAATGGAATCCACATGATAAGTTGAATCTAAATAACCATAGGAAGGATGTCAAACATACTAGCCATGGATTCACGCAAGTAGGTAAATAATAATTCATATGTAAATGAAAATATTATCTACACTACATTGCAAAAGGAGGTGAATTTGAGTATCCTCCATCCTAATAAATAGAACAAGATGACTAAAATATTCAATATTAACATCCGTGTTAATAACACATTGATGGATTCTTGTTATAGTGCAAATTGGCACTTCTATGTTATCCCTTCTATTTGTTAGACTACCCAATATTCCCTTAATATTGTAAGAATACCTTGAGAGAAATTGGGAGCAAGATGGGTTGGTGTATTGATTGATCTTAATCAAAAGGAATAGAATATGCATGGAAGTAGATTTGGATAAGGGCATACTAATGACCAAGGTTGTCATTGATGACACCACATTAATGACAAAGCATTGATTACATGGAAAGCATGACAAAGGGTGATGACATGGCAAGCATAATAAGGTTCATGACATGGAAAAGGTCAAGGACTCTTGCTACATTTATGGGCATACTTTATGGCCACTTGGTACCTTCAATGAATGTCTACATGATGCTCGTAAACTCACATGTGGAAACTTGGGTCTTTGAACCTACATATGTGGTCCAATTGTCCTTGGAGCTACTACACATTTGATGATGTCCATGGAGGCCCGTGTTGAATTGATTAAACCCTTAAAGTAGTTGATTGTGATGGATGACCATGAACTTCCATGGAGGTATGATAAAGAAGCCTTTGAAGAGGCACTTGAACCCACAATATGGTCTTTAGGCCCGCATACTTAATGCTGATTGGTAATAGTACTTTGTACCCTTATCCTTGAGGTATTTGATACCCATAGCTATAAAGGACATAATGATGACACACATCCTTGAAGAGGCTCATGTGTGTGTGGAGCCCCTTAATTATGGAAGAAACAAACAACCCTTGTTTGTGAACCCTTGTGAAGCTGGATGAGACATGGAAACATTAATGTGAATATAAAAGGACAAGTCCCTCAAATATGGATGCATGTTGCCCCTAATTTTTGACGTGGCTCCTTCTCATTTGTTAAAATATTTTCTTTATGATGAATCCCTATTGAAGGATCAACCTGCCAAAGAAACATTTAATTAAATTCATTTAACCCTTCCTTGTAAGGTTTGCCTAGAAAAAGGAGAAGATATTAACTAATTTTAATGGTGAAGTCAGCTGCATTTGCAAAATTAAAATTAAAAATATAAAAGCATTAGCAGGTCAGCTCCAAATTTTATGGTGGAAAACTAGTATAAATACCTAGTCAAATGATTCATTTTGGTAAGAAGATTTCATGACTTTTGATATGAAATTTCGGATGACTGATGCAGTGAAGGAGAAGTGACTGTGTGGATGATGACTAAGGCAAATTCGAATGACTAAGGAAGCCCTATTTTCCACAGATATTTTCTTTTTTGGGTCTATGTTTTCTTCTTTACCGGCATTTGAAGAAATGATCCAACAAATTAATAGAGAGGTGTAGAATCTTGTTTCTTTAGTGAACTCAAGCTATTCGTATGAGTAGATTATGGAAATTTCATAGGAAAGTTGTCTGAGATACTTTTGTAGAAGAAGTCAAGCATGCACATAACCTAATATACAATCATGATGGTGAGCCCAAATTCAGAGATAAGACAACCCTAATTTTCATACATGAAACAGCCTGAATTTGAAAGAAGGGTTTCCACAGTCATTTGGAGAGATATAAGCCTTATACAATCTAGAGTTTAATGTTGTTTTGTAGATTTAGTTTTCTTTCTTGGGGACTAAACAGCTGAATCACAAACAATCAATACAACACATCCAAAACAGTCCTGAATTGTGTAACAACTAAACAGTCCAAGCTTGCAAGATGACCGATACTGACAATATGATGCATAGTGGTTGAGGTTCATATGTATGGGATATTCTTAGCCATGTCCTAGTCTGAGGTTTGTAAACAAGTGAAGTGGTGAATAAGGGAGTGAACTCTTAAATACATGAATGTTGACTAAGCAGTAGAAGGATTGAGGTATGATAATGATATATATTGTATGAATTATGCATACCTTATGATAATTATGTGTACATAAGAAAGATTATACCTAATGATGATGTGGCACACTAATGCACAACCAAGGTCTTTTGATTGAAACTTTTAGGGATTCCTCCAAAGAGTGCTCAAACCGAGTGTTGACACACTCACACAGTCCAAATTAATGTGATTCATGAACAACTTGTATGTTCAATGAAGTGAATGTGCAATAAAAACAATGGTATATTGATGTAATTTCATTATATTCCTTGCAAAGATGATGCTTTGATGAAAGCAAGCCTTTATGTGATAATATAAGACCTATATGCATATGCCTATTGAAGCATGTAAACAATGATGTATACAGTGGATATGTATATTGTGGTAAATGTTTAGTGAGTAATGTATATTCATTTATGATGATGCCTTATACATGATGATGCATACCCCATGATGAAGATGCATTATACTACCTTGATGATGATTGCTTGTTGACACATATAGTGACCTTGTTGGTGATCCTGATAAATTGATGAAGAATAGCATTGTTGATGAACAGTATCATGATGATGAGGTAGATGAGAAGAGATTGAGTAGTAGTATTGAAGAGCGGGTATTGATGAACAAAGAAGATTGAGAAGAGTGTTGCAGCAACGTTGATGAGAGTGATGAGCAGATGACAAAAAACATCGATGAACAGATTGAGTGATGAGAAGCAGAATGATGAAAATCAAAGATTGGAATCAAGCTTGCAAGAGGAATCTTGCACTTGAGAATTGGAATCCTCAAGCCCTTCTTAGTTGGAGCTAATAAAACCAGGCTGGGTCCTATTATAAGAGTTGGTTCTCTTTTCATCAGTTAGTGCTAATTGTAATCGAGAAGATTGTAGTCTTCCATGTACAAAAAATAAAGATCAAAATTACATACATTCTTGTGTCTCTTTTGATGTGATGTCGTGCTTATGACTTATGGTTGATTAAGCTGATGCATTTGATTATGTAATTGATTACATAATCATTGATATACTCTGATTGATTAAAAGAAGGTAAAAAGGTTTAAATTTATATCATACATATTCACACCCCATCTCAATGTGTCCATTGTGTCCAACAATTGGTATCAGAGTGGGCCTTTGGCACAATCCAATATAGCTTGAAGGAGGTCCTTGGACATACACAATGGATTAACAAACAGTTTGTTCAATAAATGAAGTACGAGCGGAAGCACTCACCAAGATTGAAAGAAAGGTCCTCCATAAATTGAAGAAATCCATAGAAAATGATGAGCTGCAACAAAGACTAATACAAAAATATGAGCAAGAGAAACATGATTTGTAAAAGCAAGTTGAATAAAGTCGGCAAAAATTCATGAGCCAACTTCAAGAAAGGAATGCAGAAGTTATATCCTTGAAAGATGAACTTGACAAAGTAAAAAATGAGGTGGCTAACTTGAAGGAAACCAATGAGAGCCGTGTGAGTCTTAAAGGTCAATTGGAAAAGGCAAAATCTCAACTACTGGAATAGAATAAGGTTAGTAAAGCAAAAGAGATTGAGATAATTTCTCTGAAATAGGAAATAAAAAGGACAACTGCTACAAATTTGAAGTTTAAAAAGAGCTCTTCAATTCTAGATGACATCCTAAGTTATCAGAGATCACCAAATGTTAAGACTAGGTTATGCTATGATAAAGAAGAGATCACTGAAGACTTAAAGCTCCCAGAAAAGAAGACTAAAGAGAAACATAGGATTTATGTAGAGATTATAAAGAGTATTGAGCATGGTGAATAAAGCAAGAAAGAATATACTCAAACTCAACAAAACAAGGAAGCTTCTCTAAAACAAGGAAGATCTAGTAATCATGATCTCCCAAGAAGGGCCATATCACAAAGAAGACCACTTGTTCCAAGGTATGAAAATGAATTCTATGGTTATTTTTATTCTTGCAATAAGTTTGGACATAAGGATATTAATTGCAGATCTTGAGATAGATCAATTCAGTATAGAAATAGAGGTACATGTGCTTATGTTCAATATTACAATTGCCATCATTATGGTCATATAGAAAGGGACTACAAAAATAAGTTGAACAACATCATTGAATGCTACAACTTTCACATGTATGAGTACATTGCTAGAGATTGTAGGAAAAATATCAACAAAGTATGGAGAAGGAAAGAACAGGTTCAAGCCACTGAAAATAATTTTTCTAGAGAAGAGAAAGGAAAGAAGATATGCCAGCCAATACTCGTTGAGAATGATGCTAAGAGGCAAGAAGAAAAGATTCAAAGGCCGCAGTGGTACAGTGTTTATGAATAAAGTTGATCATTGCACAGAGGATGGTTTCCATATGGCAAGCCAAACTTGAAGTCCTTTTAAAGAATTTAAGTACACCTTGAGTCCATGAAGGTTGGAGAATAGAATGAAGCATAAATGATGGTTGCTCCAAGTAAGAAATAGGTCCAAGGATCATGTCATGTTGATAGGGGGAGTATTGTTAGAAAATAAAGTAAAGAAACATGGTGATGTTTGAAGGGTTGTCCTTGATGCAAGCTTACATTTTATGAATTTACTAGATGATTGTTGATATGATTGGCTTATTGGAAATAAAATTGATTATAATTCAACTGGATATCATCATTATACATGAAAAAAAACTAGAAATAATTTCATGATGAGCTGTACAGAATTTTAATTTTTTCTACGACATCCAAAGATCAATTTTCAAGGACCGTTGAAAGCATAGATGCAGATCTTTAGAATAATACGAAGAGTACAATAAAGTTTAAGGAGCCGAACCTAGGTGACTTAGTAGCACGAAAATTGAAGGACGGATCTGAAGGACTAAATTATTGAGTGGTTTAGCAACAAAGTTATACCAGATTTGAAGGGAAAACATCATCTTGGTTTGCTATAACTGAATTGGAGAGATAAGGTGTTCCAACAATGAATTTTGAAGATATGAGCTCAGGGGGAGAAATATGGCATGAAAAACAACAACAAAAACATGGTGCATCAACTAAATAGGGAGTATGCATAATTTTGAACAATTAAATATGGAAAGTGACAAGGATGATCTCCAAGAAACAAAACCAAGCCCAGTCAAAGAGGGAGATTAGCTCAGAAAATAAAAAATCCTATGTTACAGAGGGACATCATCCAATGAAAAATTCGACATGAAAGTGGGAGAAAACATCTCAGCTTGATTTTATGATATTTTCAGGAATAATTTTTTGGGGGGAATTATGAAGCTATTGAAGAATTAAGGATTGACCCTTTGTCATTAAAGTCAAAGGGGGATAAAAATTAAAAGAGAAGGCTTCCATCAATGACTAACAGGGATATTGATGACCAAGGTTTTCATTGATGACAACACATTAATGACAAAGCATTGATGACATGGAAAGCATGACAAAAGGTGATGACATGGAAAACATAATAAGGTTGATGAAATGGAAAAGGTAAAGGACTCTTGCTACGTTGATGGACATACTTGATTGGAACTTGGTACCTTCAATGAATGCCTAAATAATGTTGGTAACCTCACACATTGAAACTTGGGTATTGGAACCCACATATGTGGTTCAATTGTGCTTGGAGACAATACACATTTGATTATGTACATGGAGGCCCTTGCTTAATTGATTAAACCATTAAATTCATTGATTATGATGGATGGCCATGAACTTGCACGGAGGTATGATGAAGGAGATTTTTAAGAGGCCCTTGAACCCGCGAGATGGTCTTTCAATCCCACATGATTAATGGTAATGGTAATATAACTTTTTACCCTTATCCTTGAGGTCTTTGATACCCATACCTATCAAGGACATAGTGATGGCACACATCCTTGAAGAGCCTCATGTGTGTGTGGATCCCCTTGCTTATGGAAGAAATGAACAACCTTGTTTGTGACCCTTTGTGAATGTGGATGAGACATGGAAACATTAATGTGAATATAAAAGGACAAGCCCCTAAAATATGGATGTATGTTGCCCTCACTTTTTGACATGGCTCCTTCTCATTGTTAAAATATTTTCTTTATGATGAAGCCCTATTGAAGGATCATTTTTCCAAAGAAAGATTTAATTATAATTTAATTAGATTCATATAACCTTGCCTTGCAAGGTCGACCTACAAAAAGGAGAAGATATTAATTAATTTTAATGGTGAAGTCGACTCCATTTGTAAAATTAAAATTAAAAAATATAAAACCATTAGCAGGCCGGCTCCAAAGTTTATGGTGGAAAACTAGTATAAATACCTAATCAAACGATTCATTTTGGTAAGAAGATTTCATGAATTTTGCTGTGAAATTTCAGATGACTGAGGCAGCAAAGGAACAGTGACTATGTGGATGATGACTGAGGAAAATTCGGATCACTGAGGAAACCCTATCTTCCACAAATATTTTCGTTTTGGGGTTTTTGTTTTCTTCTTTACAAACATTTGAATAAATTATCCAATGAGTGCATAGAGAGGTGTAGAATCTCTGTGCTTTGGTGGAATGAGGCTATTCAAATGAGCAGATTGTGTAAATTTTGTTGGCAAGTTGACTGAGATATTTTTGCAGCAGCAGTTAAGCATGCATAGACCCTAATATACAATCATGATGGTGAGCCTAAATTCAAAGATAAGACAAGCCTAGTTTTCATACATGAAACCGTTTGAATTTGAAAGAAGGATTTCCATAATATTTTGGAAAGATCTTATCCTTCTATAGACCAAAGTTTAATGTTTTTTGCATACCTAGTTGTCTTACTTGGGGACTAATCTGCTCACTCACAAATAATCAATTCAACACATATAAAACAGTTCTGAATTGTGTAAACAGTCCAAGCTTGCAAGATGACCAAGTTTGACAAGATGATGCACAGTGGTTTAGGTTGATATGTGTGGGATCTTCTCATCCATGTCCCAGTCTGAGGTTTGTAAACAAGCAAAGCGGCGAAGAAGGAAGTGAACTCTTAAATACATATCTATTGAATAAGAAGTGGAAGGGTTTAGGTATGATGATGATATATATTGTATGAATGATTCATACCTTATGATAATGATGTGTACATAAGAAAGCTTATACCTTATGATGATGTTGCACACTAATGCACAGTAAATATTTTTTGAATGAACTTCTTAGGAATTCCTCCAAAGAGTGCTCAGACCGAGTGTTAACACACTCACCCAATCCAAATTAATGTGATTCATGAACATCTTGTATGTTCAGTGAAGTGAATGTGCAATAAAAATAGTTGTGTATTGATGTAATTCCATTATATTCCTTGCAAAGATGATTCTTTGATGAAAGAAAAACTTTATGTGATAAGAGAAAACCTATATGAAGATTCCTAATGAAGTATGTAAACAATGATGTATACAGTGGATATGTATACTGTGGTAAATGTTGAGTGAGTAATGTAGATTCATTTATGATGATGCAAACCCCATGATGAAGATGCATGCTACTACCTTAATGATTATTTCTTGATGACACATATAGTGACCTTGTTGGTGATCCTGATATCTTGATGAAGACTAGTAGTGTTGATGAATAGTATGATGATGATGATGAGGTTGATGAGCAGAGATTGAGCAGTAGTATTGAAGAGAAGGTGTTGATGAACAAAGAAGATTGATAAGAGTGTTGAAACAATGTTGATGAGAGTGATGAGCAAATAACCAGGAACATCGATGAGCGTATTGAGTGATGAGCAACAGATTGATGACAATCAAATATTGGCATCAATGTTGCAAGAGGAATCTTGCACTTGAGGATTGGACTCCTCAAACCCTTCTTAGTTGGATCTAAGAAAACTAGGTTGGGTCATGTTACAATAATTGGTGCTCTTTTCATTAGTTGGTGTTGATTGTAATCAAGAATATTGTAGTCTTCCATGTACAATAAATAAAGATCAAATTACATACATTCCTGTGTCTCTTCTGATGTGATGTTGTGCTTATGACTTATGGTTGATTAATTAGCTAATGGATTTGATTATGTAACTGATGACATAATGATTGATATACTCTAATCGATTAAAAGAGGGTAAAAAGGTTTAAATTTCTCTCACACTTATTCACCCTCCCTCTTAGTGTGGCCATTGTGTCCAACACCTCCAAGAGTAATTATAAAATCATCTACAAGAATTATATTATGAGAAGATTCCCACCAAGTGCAACTTGTGCCATTAGTACAAATTGTTTTCTATAATTTTAGATAACATATGAGGAATCACCCCACCCCACCAACATGCCACACATCCCACCAATTAGGAACAACCTAACCCATTTAGTCCTTGTTGAAAGCTAGGCTTTCACCTCACATTCAATCATACTTTACACGCTCATACACAGCCATCAAACACAAGTATTGGGAAGGGACGTCCAATCCACCTTTATATTCATCTTTGATGATTACTTATACATTATGAGAGAGATTGGAGTGGTTGTACCCGCTCCAAGTACTCATTTGTCGATATATATCTAAACTTTTTAATTATATAATTATGATGACATTTAAGAGGTAGTGGCCCCCTCTACATCTCCCCCGCAAACAAAACGTTTCTTCATCCCAAAGAGAACAAAGAAATATGCATCAACATCCTGGGTCTCTGCTACCGCTGAAGTAGTCCTCACTGTGAATCAACCATGCATACTGTTCTGCATAGGTAACTCAGCCGCAACAACCACTAGCTTGATAGGAAAACACATGTGTAAAAGGCTCTACTGTGACTGGTTACTCTTCAGCCTCCATCTTCAATCTGGAAGTAGTCCATCGAAGTCTCATCCTCTTACAACAGCGGGAGATCATCTTCTTCTGCAACGAGGTCTTTTGGTTTAAAGCCTCATCCTGGCTCATATGACCGGCATCTCCGTCAGTTCAGGCATGTGGGGCCTTTTGGCTCTTTGACTTTCTATGCCATTTCTCTGTCTTCTAGCTTTTCGAGGTCACAACCCAGGAATAGTTTCATCATTTTGATAATGAGGGGTACATTGTCATCATGTCTCGTTGGAGCGCTTTGTTGTGTAGGTGAATGATATCTACTTGAATATGGTTGTCATCTTTTGACATGCCTGCCAGATTGTGTGATGCTTGCTTATGTGCATTCATGTGCATAACTGACTGCTTATAGTTCAACTGTCTTACCCTGACTAGAATTACAAAGGTTGGCAAGATACCAAATTGATTTACACAAAGTGGAGGGGATCACCTGCCTCTATTGAGACTCATGTTTAACCCCCTCAAAATTCATAATTACCTTTACAAAATTAACTTGACCACTTGAAACCCTATCAAATCAATTTAACATCTTTGACTATTTAATAACCAAAATAATTGAAGGTACCGACCATCCTTACATCTACCAACCGACATGTTTCAGTTGACATGATCCAACCGACATGACTCAATCGACCGACCTGCTTTAACCGATATGTTTTAACCGACCATTTTAATACAATTGACTATACTAAGCCGACTATGAGAATTGATTTCATTATAATGTCGACCACTTATAAAGATAGGCCAATACAAATGTCAACTTGACCGCATTGAAATTTACGTCAACAGTCATACCAACAAAATTGAGGATCGACCACCATGATGGAATACATCGACAAAACATAAAACTAATGACCACTTTTAACCATCGACCAAATTTAAGACACGACCAACCCAACATGCTTTCCATGTTACCCAACCGACATGTTACTCAACTGACAAGTATTAAGAAGTCGACTCCATCGACCAACTTAGGCATCGACTAGAAGTCGGCTCTTAGACATCAACTTGGGTCCTTACATTTATATAAAAGATTTTATGGATTGTAACAGCAATCACCTAAATAAAATTTACCAATTACTGGTGAATTCCTTGTTGATCGATCTGCATGCATTTATTCTATGACAAGTAGGGCTCATTGAGCACGCAAACTTAGTCGATGTTTTATAGGCCTCATAAGTAGTTGATTATTCAAGAATTCTGTAGTGCTTTTACCTTAAGGAATAGTCGTGTATGGCCATCATACACCATCCATGGATCGACCACTACAGTGGTCTATGTACAATTTATTCAATGAGTTCGCAACTTCCGGCATAATCTTCAGGTGGCAATTAAACACGGTTCCTTCATCTGTATCACCGCCGACAAACACAATCTCAAAGGGCTCTCCTTTCATCAAAAGTTCATTGTATATCTCAGAAATAGTTTCAATGAAGTCTCTACATTCTCCAAACCACTGGACAGAGAAATACAGACCCACTATCTTCCCCATGAGCTCTGACACTGGAACCTTTTCTCCATTGTTTCTGATAATGAAATATCGCTCCTCATTGCATAGCAAAGATCTCAATTTCTGGTGGGATTCGTCTACTGTGGTGGTGGAGCTCAAAATCCATCTATCGCTTTTGTCTCATCCTCGATCGACCACATCCACAATCAACTTTGATCAACCACATCCACGATCAACTCAGACAGTCGATCATCCACTAACACATTGGGCTCCTCGGTTGGTTGCTTCCTCATTTTTTTTCATTACGAACAGTTCCAAATTCACCAGAATTTTTTTGAAGCGAAGTTTCAGGACCTACACCACCATTATCGAAGTAATGATACTCCAGCTAAGACCATCCTAACCAGCAATGAAGAAACAATCTACTTCCTCTTCAACAACCCAATTTGTTAACTACAAAAGGTTCACAGCCTCAGTGATTTCATCATTCATGACATTCAATGGTCTTTTGTAGTCACCAATCAATATATATGCACTGGCTATAGTCGATAGGCTATGTGCAACCATATACTCCTCCCAAAAGAGCACGTAGCACCAACACGGATAGTTTGACATTGGTGAACACTGACCATGGAAGTCAGTGAGAATTGGCTTCTTCCATCATACTAAGAATATCTTTATATCGGATGGGAACTTCAATGAGCAAGTAAACTTCATATATCATAGTTTGCATCATACTCAATCCCTTCTGCAACAATACTCAATGTAATGGACACCTTCTAGGTCAATTATAAACCAGTTAAAATATCAGAATAATTACTAGTCAATCACACTTGCTTAACCGAGAAAGATTGTTGCGTCGATTGGAGTAGTCAAGATAACTTGAAGCAGTTAGTCGTCAGTTGCAGAGGTCGACATGGCCTTTCATTCAGGAGCAATCTTTGATATCTTGTAGGTAGCTTGAAGTGAGCATCTCACATTCTTTTCCAAGATGGTAGTCAAGGGAATTTGCCCATTTGTGCAGAAAAGGAGGCTCGGACGACGACAGTCGACAAATAACATATTAACAGCATCTTTATAGTTCTTCAATCCATAGGTTTCTGAACTTTTTGGATTTAGGTGATTTGGGAAGTCGATGTAAGAATGGAAAGAAAAATCACATGTAGTCCTAAGTATAGTCAGTTAATATAGATTTCTTTGTGTGCAGGGAAGTCGAACGAGTAGACCCATCGCCAAAAATCTTCAACAATGCTTTAACGATCAAGCAACCTTTATATTTTTTATATTTTTTTACTTTTTGGCAGTGATTATTTCACACGCATCCTCACATTTTCTTCCAGGTTCAAACCAGTCTCCATCCGTTGCTGCTGTCACCCAAACCAAACGGAGAAAGGCAACGGTGCCAGATGTTGAAAGCTAGGCTTTCACCTCACATGCAAGCATGCTGTACATGCGCATACACAACCATCAAACACAAGTATTGGGAAGGGATGTCCAATCCACCTTTATATTCATCTTTGATGCTTACTTATACATTATGAGAGAGGTTGGAGCGGTTGTACCCGCTCCAACTACTCATTTGTTGATATATCTTTAAACTATATAATTATATAATTATGATGACATTTAAGAGGTAGTGCCCCCCTCTACAGTCCTATAATAAAAAATAAAATTAAACACCATTAAAAACAAAAATAAACCACATGGAATTGTATGGATAAAAAACAACTACTTTGACGCTTTAGTACATTTAAAATTCCTTGAAAAGAAAAACAAGGAGAAGGAGACACAAACATTAGCAAAGGAGGATATCTAGGAAGGAATCAAACCCCCTCTAGAAGAGAAAGAAATGATATTAAGTGGTCATTCCAGAAGAAACCTAGAAATTATGCATGTTGTTGTCAAAGGTGCGAAAATATCTCATACATCAAAGGTGTCTAGTGCATGAGCCTCTGGACTAGCGAGGGCATCGCTAGAGGAAAATTCTTGCCCCACTTCCCCTACTTGTAGCAACTGCAAGTTTTAAAAACATTAAAAACATTAGAAATCTATATGTGAATATATTAAGGAAAACAAATTAAACAAGAGTGATGTTATCCATTTACTTAAATGAGTAAAATACCTATTAAGGCTATAATTTATCTGCATAGGACCATAGTAGGGATGGCCGCACATTGTCCATGGTTGAGGCTCATCGTCAGGCTCATGATATGCAGGTCTGGACCCACAACTAGATGCTCCTCCACCATTGAAAGGTGGTGGCTCTACCCCACTGATAGGTGGTAGCTCTACCCCACTGTTAGGTGATGGCCCTTCCCCACCAAGAGGTATTAGATCTATCTCATTGAGAGGTTGTGCATCGAATGACCCTATGTGGTATGTATCCTAAAGATAAGTGCTATGGAGAAACTGCATATGCCAATTATAGGAATGTCTCCTCAATATGTGGGACCAACTAATGTGCAAAAAACACGCCTAGCTTAGGTAGCCACTTGCAAGGTGAAGGGACTAAACAATTGGGATTTGTTCGGCTACACAGGGTACTCCCAAAAGATCGAACACCTTGAGTAACTGCTTCACACAAATAGATCACAGATCAACACACCGATTTTTGTCACGTGGTTAAAACCCTCAAGAGGGAAACAGTCCACGACCCCAGGCAAATAGCTGCTTGGAGCAATTTATTATTCAAAAGAAAGAAAGTTACATGAGCTTCTCATAATCGATCAACTGGCCAAGGACCCTCCATGCTCTTTAAATAGAGATCATGGACCAATCGGGTGTTAAGCCACGGATCAATGGTAGGTATGATCTAAGAGAAGTTGAATCATCGAATCACTCTATGTCTAGAACATATCGTGACCGTCGGATTATAATATTTACAAATGTATACTAATGCATACTAAAGAAACACATTTTACCTAACAGATATATTACACAAGTTGATATTAACTAACTCCTAAGTGTCTAAATATCCTAACATCCCCCCTTAGAAAAACTTGGGATAGGATTGAAGGATTTACAAAAGTGACACTATTATGAGAAGGAAGGTGGCATTAGAGCTTATCCCCCCCTAAGGACACATTCCTGAACTCCTAACATAGACCGAAGTTTAGAAAACTTCGCTTCTGTAAGAGATTTGGTGAAGATGTCTGTAACTTGATCCTCTGTAGGGCAATAGAGCACTTCAATAACATGATCATGAACAATATTTCTGATGAAGTGCATGTGTAGCTCAACTTGTTTGCTGTGCTGATGTAGAACTGGATCTTTGGCAAGATTGATGGCACTTTGATTGTCGCACCAAAGTGGAGTAGGTTGTTGCTGCTCGAATCCAAACTCTGAAAGGATCTGTCGAAGCCATAAAGCTTCCTGACTGGCATTAACTATGGCTCGATATTCTACTTCTGCTGAAGAAAGAGAAAGAGCTTGTTGTTTTTTACAAGCCCAAGTGATAGGTCCAGATGCCATACTGAAAACATAACCCATAGTAGGCTTTCGATCATCAGGATCGCCAACCCAATCTGAATCAGTGAAACCAACCAACAAAGGTTTCCCCCCTGTACTTTAATGGATCCCAAACTGAATTGTACCTCGAATATATCGAAATATTCTTTTTGCTACTTTCTAGTGACTTTCATGAGCAGTTTCCATATAATGGGCAACATAACCAACGATAAAGGAAATGTCAGGACGAGAATGAGTCAAGTATAAAAGACTACCAACAAGCTGACGATACAAGGTGGCATCTACTTCAAGGGAAGTACAAGTGGCGCAAAGTTTGACTCCAGACTAGAAGGGAGAAGGGGTTGGTTTACAATCTTCCATGTGGAAGCGACGAAGAAGGTCACAAGCATACTTAAACTAGGAAAGAAAGATTCATTCTTTGGTTTGCAAGACTTGGAGACCAAGAAAATAATGCAAATGTCCTAAGTCTGACATTTCAAATTTTTTCTTAAGACCGTATTTCACATGGTTTATAAGTTTAGGGTCACTTCCAGTAAGGATAAGATCATCAACATAAAGAGAAAGTATGATGAGATGGTTTCCTACTTTCTTGGTATAGACATTGGAGTCAGAATGACATCTAGAAAAACTAGTGTCAAGGAGAAAGCTATCCATTTTAGCATACCAAGCTCTAGGAGCTTGCTTAAGGCCATATAAGGATTTCTTAAGGAGACAAACAAGGCTAGAGTTATCTTGAACATATCCAAAAGGTTGTTCCATGTAAATTTCCTACTGTAAATCACCATGTAAAAAGACAAACTTGACATCCATTTGATGGACTTCCCAGTTATGTAAAGCTATAAGGGAAAGAACAAAGCGGATGGAATTTATTTTTGTGACGGGAGAAAAGGTTTCATTGTAGTCAATCCCTTCAACTTGGGAAAAACCTTTGGCAACTAACCTTGCCTTAAGTCTTTCAACACTTCCATATGATGCATACTTAGTTCTGTAGACCCATTTACATCTAACAAGTTTTCTTCCTTTTCGAAGAGGAACAAGATATCAAATATTGTTCGCCATTAAGGAACGATATTCTTCATCCATAGCTGCATCCCAATCTGGATTTCCTGAAGCTTCTACAAAAGTTTTTGGATCGTGATTCTCGGAAACTTGAGCCAAAAGAGAAGAGGTTCGCTGAAACTAAGAATGTGTTCGACGTTGATCTCTAGGATCACCGGCAAGATCACCAGCTGCTTCACATGTTGAACGGACCCATCGAAGAAGCATTGGTGCTGGTGCAATTGGAGGAACATGAGCAGGAACAGGTGGATTTTCATCCTTAATGTCATCATCAGAAAATGGAGTTGGAAACCTGTCAAGGAAGTTGGAAGAAGAAGAAGAAGAAGGCGCAATCATCGAATCAGGCTCGCAGGCCAAAGATGGCACACCCGCCAAGTGAGGCTCGTAGGCCAAGAGATTTTCATCAAATTTAACATCTCTTCTAATGATTATATCATGAAAATGTGGCTGAAGAAGTCTATAACCTTTTATATCTTCTGAATATCCAACAAATATTTACTTTTCACTTTTAGGCTACAATGCTTTCCATTTTTCATCCGGAATGTGAGCCCATGCTTCACAACCAAACACATGAAAGTGACTTACATCTGGTTTAATTTTACTCCATGCTTCTTCTGGTGTTATACCTTGTAAAACTTTAGTGGGTGTGCGATTAACTATGTAATTTGCACAATTTATGGCCCTAGCCCAATATTGAAGACTTATTCCCTTAGATTGGATCATACAATTAGCCATTTCTTTTAAAGTGTGGTTCTTCCGTTCAGCTACACCATTTTGTTGTGGTGTATATGGAACAGTGTGCTGTTGTTGGATTCCTTGTTCAATGCAGAAATTAGTGAACTTGTTATTAACATATTCTCCTCCATTGTCATATCTTAATTTAATAATTTGATGACCAGATTGTTTTTCAACAAGGGCCTTGTAGGCCAAGAACATGTTAAATACTTCGCTCTTAAGTTTTAAGAAGTAAACCCAAGTGCGTCTAGAGTAGTCATCAATGAAAGTTAAGAAATATTTGAAACCAGAAAAGGAAGAAGATGGAAGAGGGCCATACAATTCACTATGCACAAGCTCCAAGGGAACCGAGGCGTTCCAAGAGGCACGTTTGTCAAAACTGTCCTGATGATGTTTTCCGAGTACACAACCAGAACAAACACCATCCTTGCAAGATACCATCGGAAGACCAGTCACCATATTGTATTTACATATTTGTTGCAATGAGCAATAATTTAAGGACCAAATCGCTCATGCCAAAGTGTGCTCAAGTTATCACTATGAGCAACAAAAACTGAAGGAAAAGGTGATGACCCAAAGTTGTTAAATTTGTACAACCTGGTAATATCATCAACAGTTCCAATAGCAAGGACATTTTGAGGATTTTTAAAATCCTTGATTACAACTTGGTGAGGTGTAAATGTCATAGTTTTACCTTCACCTGAATGAGTAATTTGATAGAGTGATAACAAATTGCGGGAAATTTTTGGAACACATAGTACATCACTGAAATGACCATTTTCTACTAGAATTATTACAGATCCTACAACACTTAGAGATCTATCATCACCAACAAATATTTTTTTAGTGTTACATTCATGCATAGTAGAAAAAACGGTTTGATCCTTAGCCATATGATAAGATGCTCCAGAATCAATGATCCATTCAATTGAAGTAGAAGAAGAAGATGCAATATAAGAGTAACCAGAAGCACAAATTACATGTCCATGAGAGGTAGATTCTGAAGACGAATCTAGGATGATGTGGTGGTTCTTCATTGCTGCTTCCAAGGCTTCCATCTTCTTGAAACACTTAGATTCATCATGATTATCTTTCCCACAAAAATTGCAATGACGCTCAGTCTTCTTTCCTTTTGGCTTGGATCCTTTGTCATTTTTTAAAGAAGGAGTTGACTGAGAGGGTTTGGGACCCTTATTGTTTGGCTTATTATTGTGAAAATTTTGTTTCTTGGAAGGCTTGGACTTTTCTTTCTGTTGAGACAATAAGGATTTCCTAGATGTATCTGCATTGTTAATTATTCCAAGATGAATGAGCTTATCTTGCTCTCTAATTAAAGAATCACAAAAGGATTCAAGACTAGGCTCTTGATAGCTAGCTACAGTCAAGGATTTTTTCATGGAGTAGAATGTAAATACAAAAATAGAATATGTAGGTCCAAGTTTGGAAAGAATATGATAAATACATTGTTTGTCTTCTTTTTTAATCTTGCATTCTGCACATAAGAGTCTAAGAATTTATACTTAGATAAATAGTCTTGAATGCATGAAAAATCATTTGGATTCAAGGAAATCAACCCATTCTCAAGTTGATGACCCCGAATTTCATTATGTTTACCAAACACAGATTCTAACTTTTCCCAAGCTATATCAGGTTCATCAATTCCAGATATGTAGAATCACAAATCAGTAAAGATTGATATCCCAATCAATCCATGAGCTTTATCACATCTATTTTTTCATTTAATTTTCTTATCATCATCAGTGGGCTCTGTTTCTTTCCCTGAGGTTATCCTGAAAAGTCCCCTACTTCGTAGAACATCCTCCATATGAGATTTCCATGAGAAATAGTTAAAACTTGTAAGTATAATATAAAATGGGGCCGGCCATACTGTAAAATAATGGTTGAAAGAATAGAAACTAATTGTCTCGATGCAAAGAGCTCGAAAAAATATGCAGTTTTAAAAAAACAACGGCACTGAAAATTAATTCTAGATGATGAAGTTATGCTTAATCAAAGAAAATGTTGAAGATGTCGCCAATAGTGACGTGGTAGATATTAACTTGACCAACTAAAAAAAAAAACCCCTCTTCCCAAGATCAACGTTTGACAATCACTTTACAATAAAGTTGCTTTTAAGTGAATCATTTTTGTAGAATAAGTGGTGTTCATTTCTACAATAATGTGCATTTTAAATAGTGCGGTAATAAATTAAAAGACTTAAGTGACTCACTTTTTATTTTATTTTATTTATGTGAGATGCACTTTTACAATAAATTAACTTGAAAATAGAAATTGCATGCACTAAAAAGTAGCTTAATAAGACTTGAACTCAAGACGTATTAAGAACTAAAGTAACTTTGGACCAAGTGAGCTAAGTTTAAAAGATATGTAAAATAATGGAAAGATGAAGGGTTGTTTTTTTCTTTTTTACTTTTATTTTCTCTCATTCTCTATGCTTGCATTTTTTCCCTGCAAATCACAAAAAAAATAAACGAAAAACAAAAACATAAAACTTTTTTCCACATAATGGGGTTAGATCTTGGTTAGCTTACCCGAAAAGTCTACGTTTTCAAGTTTTCTCGTTGTTTTTTATTTGCCATGATCGCACAAGGTACACGGCAAGGAGCATACGTAGTCGAGAAGACAAGAAAAAAACTTTCCCTTACTGTTTCTGATTCGTCGCGATCGCGCAAGGTGCACGACAAAGAACATACACAGCCAGGGAAGGCAACGGTCCGAGACTAAAATATAAAAGATCTAATAATAAAACTGATAAAATATGAGAGATTTAAAAAATAAAACAAATCTGTCACTGTAATATTATACCTTCAGATTTGCCGAAATTGGTGTTTCTGGAACAAACGGAAACAATTTTCGATGAAATGAAAACTATTTTCCAATGGAAACGGTGCTTTGAATGCAATGGAACAGCTCCCATAGGCCACAAATGCACAGAAAATCGAGAACCAAAAACCCTTTCAAAGTTTCGGCAACACCGGTTCTAGATATTGATCAAAACCAAAAGCGTCTCCTCATAAACACACTGATACCATGTTCGGGTACACATGGTACTCTCAAAATACTGAACACCTTAAGCAACCACTTCACACAAATAGATCACAAATCAACACATCGATGTTTGTCACGTGGTTAAAACCCTCGAGAGGAAAACAGTCCACGGCCCCAGCCAAATAGCTACTTAAAACAAATTATTATGCAAAATAAAGAAAGTTACATGAGCTTCTCATAATCGATCAACTAGCCAAGGACCCTCCATGCCTTTTAAATAGAGATCGTGGACCAATCGGGTGTTAAGCCACGGATCAATGGTAGGTATGATCTAAGAGAAATTGAACCGTCGGATCACTCTATGTCTAGAACATACCGTGACCATCAGATTAAAATATTTACAAATGCATACTAAAGAAACACACTTTTACCTAACAGATATATTACATAAGTTGATCTTAACTAACGCTTAAGTGTCTAAATATCCTAACAGGATCTGTACTCCTCAAATCAAGACATATTTTAGTCATCCCAACCCAATTGCCTAGTACTCCAACATATCAAAATAGTTCACATTCTTCCATGAAATGAATTTTGCATATAAATCGCACCATGTGAATAAATGTCTTACCATTGAAAAATAAATGTACCCAATTCCATATGGGATATTGATTGATGCTTATATAATATATTTAAAATAGACATTCTGAAAATGATCAGTTAATGAATTGATTAATTCGAGGCACATGAGAGTTTCAAAAGTTTGATTAAAATGATGGATTATATCTATCCACGACCATTAGTAGAAGTATATGATTAAATTATTTGATTTTCGACCATATGAATTTAATTCTAGGTATCTAAGCATTGTTGAGATTTAAGTGAAAATAGAAATAGTATACTAAAAGTGGAAAATCTTTTCTGCCCATAAAATTTTAGGAATAAACCAACACCTTGTTTTATTATATAGAGTTCATGAGAGTTGATTATAATCTTGCTATTCTTGGTTATATTAACTTCCACTTAAATTAACAATAGAAATAAGCCCGGTCTCTAGTGAAAGATTCTGCAGAAGGTAGAAAACAAAACATTCTGGAGGAAATATTCCTGTCGCACTAATAAAAAGACAATGGCACAGCTAAAATGCCGGGGGTTCGGAACTATAGACTATAGAAGCCGGCCCACATTAATGTTCGTGAACGGAAACGACATTTGCACTTACTATCAGTATTTTTGTTGCCTGTGGCAAACACGACACTGAGAGAAGTTTCACGGGACCAGTACCAAGACAGACTAAAAGTCATTTGAATTTTTATCATTATCGTTTTTGGCGTTTATGTTATAAACGACATTGAAGTAATGGAGCGCTGAATGCTATGGCCTGTTTATATATATATTTTGAGAGAGAGAGCAATGCGTATATATATATATTTTGAGAGAGAGTAATGTGGCAGATGTATATATATATATATATTAATTATATGTGGAGACTAATATGGTAGATGTTTACGAATTTTATCATAGGCTTTTTAAAGATCCCAAAAAAAATACTCAAATGTATTTGAACCATAAGATTGATTTCGACCCACCAACATCAGTTCCAATAAAGAGTTTCTCCAACCACACATCAAGAGCCCAAACACTATGGATATAAGAAAGAGAGCTAATAATATGTTTTCTATATCCCCAAATGGTTTAATCTCTTTCACAAGTGCACCCTCTAACACTAAAAACAATAAAAAAAATAACTCTATATGAGAGCAAGTGCATTATCCACACAGAGAACACTAGAAAACCAACACATTAGAATACTAAAAACACACATAAATCTTCATATATGTAATGAGACTGATAACATAAGTTAATCAATGAAGCTCAATAGAAAGATTTGGATGATCTCTCTCAACACCTACAATTAATTCCAAATGAAGAGATATGGATTATCTATCCTCTCACACTAGCTAGGATGGAATCTTTCACCACCGAAACTAATAAAAAATGCGAGGGGCAAACCTCTCAATCTTGAAATCCATGGAATCTCTTCAGATCAGAAATATTTTTTTCGAAAATATCTTGAATAGGTGCCCTCACCCTTATTTTGTAATTCTTCATCCATCCTTCAAAAGTTTTCTCTCTAAAAAATATCAATAACATATTAATAAATATTATTTTCATGACAGAATAATTATTTGGGACACATAAACTTCCTCTCTAATGTTATTTTTGTCCTCATGGATACTTGATCTTCCTTGGAATTCGAATTTGGAGATTCCTCCCTTGTATAGTTGGAGTTACAACTCATTTGGGCCCACCTACCTCCTCATGCACCCTCCTTAGGGAGTTACACTTCTCTAGTGTGCCTTCATTAGCTATTTTTAGCCTATGGAATATCATCATTTCCGTATGAATTGATTTGAGGTGTTTCTCCCTCATTTGGTGGGAGTTACAAACCACTTGGAATCCTTCCTTCACTAATGTGCCCCTCCTATCTATTTTTAGTCAATGGTGAGTTACACTCTTAATATTCTTTCATTATGAGCTCCCTTCCATGGGTCACACCTTCTTCAGTCCACAATTCCTTCTCTAGTGTGCCCTCCTTGTCCAGTCTTTCTAATGTCACCTTATTCATAAATATTGAACACCATATTTTATAATTTTATAACCCACATCACCCACTTAACAATTCCTCATGAACCTGACACGGTGACTAGGCAATGGAATCCCAATTTTAAGTATTTTTCTTTTGAATGGTTAAAATTCAAAAATTGAGGACATTACATATATAAAGGGTGTATTTTTAATATTTCCAAGCAAGATCCTCTCTAGAAAGAGTGTGTATTTTCTTTTGGGTTCCAATGTTAGGATATGTAAAGTGTGTGCGCCACTTCTATCTTCTTCACAAATTGATAACCGATATAGAGTGGCCAAATCTGAGGACTTTAGCATCATCATGACTTTTTTATGGATGGATATGTATTTCTAGTCATGATGGGACTCCATCTAATGAAGAGTCCATTAAGACAATGAGGTATCTAATTGCAATCTATGTGGCTACCCTTGATTCCTTACCTCAAATATATAAAAGTCTAACCTTGATTTGGAGCACCAGCAACAATTTAATGCTAATAGCAACACCAAATGGTTCAATGGTGGTGGAAATGTGAGAAGGGTAACCCTATCCACCATACTAATCATTAACACATTGACATGCGAGAAAAAAACATAGTGTGGTTTCCACAAACATCATTTTTATATACAGTATCCACTAAACTTTTAAGTATTAATATTATATGAGCTATTTTATGGGATTTTGCTAACAATAAGCCAAGCACAAACACAACTATAAAATACAATTCTAACTTTAAACAATAATAATGCGTAAGTCTTCATTATGCCTAATAGTTTGTATAGAATAATAGTCATATATACATATTGTTGTGCTAAGATATAACTATATCATGAATATTAATTTGTATTATTGATTATAAACGGAAATGTATTTAGTCATACAGTCGTTATAGAATTCCTAATAACTGACATGGAATTACATTCTATTATATAGATAATAAAAGAAAATTGATAGTAGATTTTTTTGAAGGAAGGGATGGCCATAAAAATCCAAATGTTAAGTATCTTGGAAATGTTCCATCATTAATGCTTTTGAAATGGTTAGCACCCCTTCTCCAACATTTGAACCCATTTTATACTCTTGAAAACCAATTAAGTTCATTGGTAACATGTTTTAAATTTGCATAGGAGAACAATTCTTCTAAACCACACTTAAGAGCGTGTAAGAAATGCACATATAACGTTTTTTTGGAATGCATGCACACCTTTGTTTAAGGAAAGGAGTGTCTTCCCTCTTGTATATACATTTTTCTTGAATGAAAGGATCATCTATCTACTTGCTTTTTTGAAAAAATATAATCAAAGGGTAATTAATTGGACATAAGATCACTAATGGTTAATGATTATAAATGATGCTGTAACAATATGACTTTTGATGTATGATAATAGAATGGTAAATGATGGTTCAAATACATTATAATATTACACTAGAGGAATGTAATAAGTGAAAACAAGTGGAGTTCAATGATATGAAAATTAAAAAAAAAGTACCTGTAAACATAACCAAAGTATTTAAGATAACTCTAAAAGTATTCCCCAATGTGACCACGCCCACACTTAGTTGGAAAAACAAGCACGGTTGCTAAATCAAGTACATTGCAAATATGTGAAGAATGCAGAACTGTAGTTATGAAAAGATACATAGTGAATCCATGTTAAATATAAACCATAACCGTGCAAAAATATAAAGTGACTTTATGTTTCACTGTACATCATGAGATCAACTGGAATTAAGTGAAACTACAAAGCAGTTCTTTAATATAGAATCAATGTTATATAAGTAGGTGGTATGGTTTGTGCGACTTGAGAAGCAACATAGGAATGAGATGCTACTACAACACAAGGTATTCAATTCAAATCCATTATATGTAAGAATATGTGAATAAACGATATGATGTTGAACATGTGAGAAGTCATTCTATTATCAACCATTGGTGAGTGCAAGATAATGCGGCTCACTTTTGGTGCATTAGATGCAATAGAAAACTGAAAAATTAGGCATCCCTCCACTTACTTGGGGGTGATTCCATGAAGGTGGGTAACACTTTTTGGCCAAATTTGGCGATGAAAACCTGATTTTTTACTCATGTGCTAGATAGAATCCCTTGAAACGCATATATGCCATGTGAATTTCGACTTGTAGTAAACAAACAAATTGTAGAATATTATATTGGCTTCCCAATGATATTTTAAAAAAAATATTTCAATGTCATTTAATGTGTGAAATTTTGCATTTAATGAACTGTGTGACCTTAAAAAATTGAAGAAGTTAATAAGTGGCTTGTGTCCAACCCCAATAATTCAATCTTATATATATATATATATATATATATATATATATATGAGCGTGATCTACAAAAAATGCACTGTGGTCTGCATATTTTTTTGTTAATTTATTTCGCAATATAAATTATTTATTATTTTTCGAAAGTGACCATGTTTCTGATTTCAGCATCATTTTATACACATGTGGGTCCATCCCATCTTTTTTTTCACTGTTTTCAAAAATTGAAAAACCAAATATACCCTTTTGAAGAGGACACGTCGATGTGTGGGTTGTGCATTTTTGAGAAATTTTTGGATGTGTATTTTTTACCCTGCATATTTTTCTTTGAGCTGCTTCAAAGTTGTTGTCAGGTTTTCTAAGTGTAAGTTTTAGAACTAATTAAAAAAAAACCCATATGAATGCCAAAACGCATGCATGATACCTCAATGGATAGAGGATTCAGTGATGAATCTATCGGTATGAACTCCGCTCAGTTGTGTGCCATGAAATGCAGGGTTTACACCCCTAGAAGACACAGAGAAAAAATAATTTTCCTGTGAGAGGGATAATTCTCTGTTTTTCAGGCCCTCGATCGAGGTCGGAAGCTGGATCGAGGTATTTAAATCCCTCTATCGAGGTTTTAACGGATGCTGGATAGAGGTTTTAATGGAAGCTCGATCAAGGGTCTAACAAACCCTCGATCGAGTTACTGTTAAACAATCGAAAAAAAATCTTTGTACATGACTATCAAGGTTTTATATGCACGCTCACCACGTTTATATTTAGTACAAAAAATTGAGGAGATAAATCCTAGCCCCCTGGTTCTTAACATCTTGTGGACACTAACTACCATAATCTGTATCTATAATATTATGCCCATGTAGGACATTTTAGAAATGGGATTCAAGGACCCAACTAGAGAATTTAAAAGACAAGAATAAAGACCTCTACCTCATTAGGAAAAAAAACTAGTAATAAGCATAAGTGTTCATTAAGTAATTGTTTTCACACATTTTGAATAAAAAGTAAAAAGAAAAATTACACAAGAATAAAGGAGAAATGGGAATTTCAACATCATTTGATTCCTATGAGCAATATATCCAATGTGTATACAATTGCTTGAACCTAATGTTTTCAGAATTAAAGTTACATAAATGTAGTGAAAGGTTTTAAATACTAAAAATAATTTTCTCCTTCGTATATAATTTTTTATTTTAAAAAACTACAATTATGTGATATGACTTTGAAAACACTAATTTTTATCTTAATTGTCCCACAACAGAATTTCAACCCAAAATCCGACGCCTTGCATATCTGATTTTTGACACTTCTCTATCGCATCTTCGACACATCCACTTTTTTTGCCGTCGGTGGCATAATGTCAGATATTTGACATGCTACCAAAGAGGGTCAAAGATATGACACACCATGGTGTCACCTATTCGACAGTTTTCTCTTTCAAAGTGTCACTCAAAACTTGCATAAACCATCAGAAATCTGATGCCCTCCAACACTTAAAGGGTTGGCCTATCGACAGGCAGAAGTGTCGGATGCATGACACCGCCATCAGTGATTTTATCAAGAAAGCATCAGGTTTTTTACTCCTACTAACACATGAAGCGTCGGTCGTCCGAAGGGCTAAAGTGTCGGAGTCATGACCCTGCCGTCAGAAGGTTGATACCAAGCGTCGGTTGATCGTCTCCTTCATGTGTCGGATGTTTCACAGAAGCGTCGAAACACCGTCGAAAAATAGATGCCTATTGGTAGATTTAACAAAAAAAAATGAAAGATTTCACTTAGAAAAGTTGATCACAAAAATAAATTGTATGTTTTTTCAAAGTTTTTTTGCTTAAAACTCCTACTCTAGCTTTGTTAATGCATTCTAATGATGTTAGTAAGTTATGGCATGATATGTTTGGGCATATTAACTTACATTAATTGCATCAATTAATCAAACAAGAAGTCATAGTGGGGTTTCCACCTATATCCTTCTTAGATGGAATTTGTCCAATATATACTCTTGGTAGGCACCTTGAAGAGAGATTTGAGAAAGGAAAGGCTAAGAGAGCCACATCACTTCTTGATTTTGTGCCCGGTGACATTACTGGTCCCTTTCCTCACCTATCTATGAATAAATAAATCTACATACTAAGTTCTAACCTTCATTGATTACATCTCTATATACATAGGGGTATACTTCTTAAAACACAAAGCTGATGTGTTTGCTTTTCTTCGAGATTTTAAAGCTCTTGTAGAGAAACAATCTAGTAAGGGGATCAATATCCTTCACACAAATAATGGTGGAGATTATTCCAATAAATATGTAAATAATCTATATCCTTTTCATTTACAATTCTTTACCTGACAACTCTTACGACATATCAGTATGATATGCTTCTATATATCCTTTTCATTCTAGAGCACACAATCTGCCGGTGATCATTGAATTTTATGCATCAAAATAATCTAATTAGTGTTTTAGATATGATAGATTTTCACTTAACATGTCCAAATGAGTGATGATATAGAATCATTTTGTCAAACATATAAATAAAATGCATGCTCAATTCCAAGTCAACCGAAGGACTAAAATGTAAAATGTAAGTAGTTTGTGGATGCCCAATGGATATATAAATCACTTGAGAAGAACTCGGGACAATATAAAGGATAGAAACATAATTTAGTTGTCAATTAAAAATAAGGGCCAGAGAGAAGTTCTGTTATTTACAAAGAACTTCATAAATGAAACAAGTGCAGAAAAAATGACTGATATGGTATATCATATTGTACAATAGCATATCAAACCTTAAGGAAGAAAAGGCCAACTAGGTCAAAAGGGTTAAAAAAGGCATGACCTTTTCCAAAATATAAAATTGGTCAAAAGTCCCAGGGAATTCCAAAAAGAAGAGGTTAGAGGTGCTCTGCAGTCAACACCATTGTCAAAATCAGGGGAACTATCACAACCTCTCACATTTGTATCTGTGTCTACTACTTCTCTTGGACCATCATATAACATGAAATCCTCTGCAGTAGTCAGGAAACAAAGGGAGAAACAACTAGGTATGGCAACTCTTTCTACCTTAGTGACTTGAATCAATTCAAGTGATCTTGGTTTGCAGAATGAACAGGTCCAACCTTCAATTTCGTTTGGCCAAGATAGAACAAAATCTCTTATTATGGTCCCCATTTCAAGAAGAGTTGCATCAACTGGAATTATTACAGATTTAGTAACACCTTTGAACATTAACAAGTCACACACATGACACTTAAGTTCAAAAAAAAAAATTAACCTAGAAATATAAACATCGATACTCTAAACCTACTTCATTATCGAGTCAATTAGCTTTGTAGGATTCCTATACATATAACACTATTTGGAGTAAAAAACAACTTGCTTTGTAGGTCCTAGATGCCACCCATGTGCACAATAGTCAATCTATAAAGCAGCCCCTAAATACAAAAACGTTCTTCACAAAATAGGGCATGAACCATGTGAACAACCTTCCAAGTGGACCAACTCAATGAGTAACCTCCAAGCATGTAATATCTCTCATGAAATGGTGTATAAAAGAGTGTAAGCATGATTCAAATGATGGCTTTCTCCTTTGGTAGGGCTGAAAACTACCCTTATGCATGTGTCTCCAAGGGTGAATGTTCCTCAAATCATGAGAGAAGGCCTTCCTCTAACAATAAACCAGTACACCAAGGTGAATTGGCCCTATTTAGGGCTTCGAGAACAAACTTGGTATTTTCAATGTCAAACTAGGAGAAATGTTGGGTAGTCCTATGGGCATAAACAACTATAGAATCAAGTATGAGCATCAAAGGGACAAATCATAGCACTTTGGGAGCATTCTGAAGGTCACAACAAACAGTAAAGCATATCAAATCAGCTATAATTAGGCCAACTTTCAGATCTGGGCACATTGCAGCAATAAAAGATGATGATCAATGGCAATAGGAGGCGGTGTCACGTCCCCATGCCTCCGACCGGAAAAGAGGACGCGAACCAAGACTTAAACCACCCGAGTTGGGAGCCCATGAACATGTACATGGGTAAAAATGGCATAAACAGAATGCTACAGGAAAATGCATTGCAGTATAACATGCACATATGCAATTAATCATCATACACAGCTAAAATTGTTTATCTGGCACAGCGGAATCAACATGCATTCACACAAGCATTCATTTAACATGTTCATTACATTCATTAACAGAAATATAGTTGCAGAAGTAAAAATGGAGAAGAGCACTTATCTTATGAAAACTCCACTCCGCAACCAACTACGTCGCTGCAACGTTCCACCCAACCATAGGCCAGCGTGCTCCTTAATCTCTCAGGAGCGATGCCACCCCCGAGCTGGGCATGATCCTCCAAGGAATAAGGGAACTAGCAGGCTTACACATAGCCAAGGACACACAAAACACACAGCCAAGCCAACAAAGTTGGGTTTATCAGGCCATTAGGGAGCTGGAGAAGGAAAATTGCTAAGCTGGTGAGCTCATTACAGAGCCAAGAACACCCACACCAGAACTAGCCTAACCTCTAAGACACCCAAACACACCCAACAGAAGGAATCAGTCCCTTCTCTGCTACACAGTCCCTCAGGCCCTGCATTCCCTTCCAGTGCTATTCAGGGGTGATGGAGAAGAAGGCCAACCCTCTAGCTCTGTCTGTGTGGCTTCCAGCCACCAGGTTTATCAAGCAAATCTAGGCCAACATCCCTGCTCCCCTCATAGTTCGAAGACCAACCATTGCACACAAGCAATTAATTCAGCTGCCACAGCTTAAACAGAGAAAACGAATTCTGAGTCATTCTTGGCCCTATCGTGGCCAAAATGACTCTCAGGGGAATTTACAACAGTCCCCAACATGTAAGAAAAACCACAACAGCCACAGCCAACAACGTGGGAAAACACAGCCCGTCTTGGGCAACGAGATCACCAAGAAAACATATACAGACCACGCTGGGGAAGAAATTACAGTCTCCCAGCCTGTGGGTGAGCGTGAGCAACAATGCAGAACCCACAATCCGCCCGTGAGTAAAGGATACGGCCTCACTATTCACAAATCCGCAGAAGAAAACTACTGCGTGGGTAAATCCAGCAAAATCCTGTGCGTGAAGATGAAAAACGGGAAAGAATCCCTCTGCGTGAGAATGCACAGCAATGGAGAGGACGCGAAATTGAAGTGCCTGGGTGTTTAGCAACTCGTGGAGAGGAAGAAGTGTCTGCGTGAGGGGATGAACAACAAAATCGTGGGTAGAGTGTGCGTGTGGGTGAGGACTGACAGTCCTTCCACCCCACTCCCCAAAACAATTAACTGCCTCAACCACCAGCAGTCTTTCTTAATGAAAGTGGTTGGAATAAAACAAGGGAAGAAGACACATGGGTATTTTTCTCTCATTGGCCAAGGTTGACAATTTTCTCCCACATCCTTATCCTTGTGAAAATCATGCCCCTTTCTCATTTTAGTTGCCGCGATCGTAGCTGGTCGGGTTCATTTAATTAATTATAGATGCATATTTACATGTTGACCAACATAATATATGCCACATGCCCCGATATACCATCGGCGACAATTTAAATCCCAAAACATAGCATAACCGATCAATGGTGGGGCCTTGGCCTTTAGCTCCACACCATGATCATTTACAATTTATACATCATATACATCTAATGTAACGAGGTCAAAATCGGGGCATTACAGGTGGTCTTTGCAATTCTGGCTGTGAAAATGACAAATCTGTGGGTGAAAGCAACCTTAAAATCTCATTCATATGCCTTATAGCAACATCCACATGAATTCTGGGAACAAACAAACCTATTTGGCAGTAAAAAAGGGTATGAAGCAACCCTATTTCACCATCTTGGGCACCCTTGTGCACTTATCCATCACCAAACAGGCGTACCTCTAAATCCGGGCCAAATTGGAGAGTTAAAAGGTAGTTCTAGGCATGAATAGCCCTATGAAAAGTGACGAACAACGGAAAAACAGGCTTTGAGAAATGTTTGGTTGAATTTGAGGGTTGAAATGAAATTAACAAACAATTATGGGCACAGATATGGACATAATGAGCAGGCCTGGGCACTCCAACAGCCTTAAAACTTCATTCTGAGAATAAATAAGGGCTATTCCAACCTCTTAAACAATAATTTATAGCAGTATCATGCATTTTGGGTGTTTTTTCTCCACAAAAGGGGGGTAAACAAACCTAAATAAAACCAATACCATTTAATTTCAAACCCTATAAACCAAGTTGGATTGTGCTTTAGGTGATTCTTGGCATTCTCTTGAAGGAGATCAATAGCAAATAATAGTGTTTGGTGGATTTTCTTGCAACCACAGGTCACAGAACAACCCTAAAAATATCTGGTCCTGTGCACAAGAAAAGTAACAACCCTAGTTGGCCCTAAAATACCAAGTTTGTTCTTCATTAAGGGACCCTGTCAGTGCAATGATTCTTCCCAATGTTTGATAGTTTCCCTGTGATTGCCATCTATAAACCACTATTGTGGTTTCATCATTGCTCCCATTCAAGAACAAAAAATTAGACATAACTTCTCTCCCTACATTAAGTCCACGTGCACATAATGACTAGCTTTGGTACTTCCTAACTTTTCAGTATTCCTTTTGACAACAAAAGTGAAACATGAAACAATATCCTTACTTTCAGCATCTTGCACAGCTAATGGCTTTGATCTAACTGTATAAGTACTTTGTTCCCAAAGTAAATATTTTGAGACCTACGAACAAAGGGGAGCGAGATGAATGGTTGAAGGAATCCAATGGAGGATGAATTGATGCCCTATTCTGCCTACCCAAAGGTCCTTTTATAATGAATATTATCCCTAACTTATCATTAATTTGTAGTCTTCTATTCTTCACCCATACTGCTCTATGAAACAAAGTTTTATGCCGATCTAGTATGTATATTCATGATGATGCTTGTTTTCACATATTAATTTTCAACCCTAAGGAAACACTAACTTGTTTTCCCATACTAATTTTCAACCCTAAGGAAACCCTAAGGCAATCCCATAGTAGAAAGAACCAAAAAAGACTATACCCCACAAATTAAAAGGCTCTTAAATTAACCATATCATGCCTTCCTCAATGATTTAATGAAAACAAGGGGATGGAAAAAGGGCAAGGAAACATCAAATATCACTCACACCATGGAATAATTCTAAAGCTAACCAACTTACTAAACCACAAAGGTCATCTTATCCTGTTAATTGTAAGAGGGGCAAAAAAATCATACATGGTGAAAATTGGCATAAAATGATCAAATAAAAAATGGAGGACATCAAAATACCTAGTACTTGCTTCAAGACCCAAAGCATAAACCATAAGATTCATGATTTTCCATTAATGGCAAAGTATTACTTAACCCAATTTCTAGTCAACTAAGCACCTCATGGTCGAATCATGGTATTGCAGTAGTGTGCATACATCCTTCACTTGAATGATGTTAGGATTGCCAAGAACTAACATCATTCAAGTGAAGGATGTATGCAGACTGCTCCAGACATTATATCTCTACTCATTCAATTTCCTACAAAGTTTTGTAGCTTGCTTAGTGCTCCTCTCTATTCATCATT
>LPNX010503349.1:200652-263522 GCA_001517045.1 Pseudotsuga menziesii | reverse complement strand
TATATATAATCCATGGTGGTAAAGAACGAACATTTCCAGATTTGCTACTTGCCACGTTCAGGAATGAAAATAATGTTTTAAATACATGTATATCAGTCTGTAATATTTGCTGATTTATTCCTTTTAGCTTGTCTTGATGATGCTTGTTTTCCCATATTAATTTTTAACCCTAAGGCAACGCTAACTTGCTTTCCCATACTAATTTTCAACCCTAAGGAAACCCTAAGGCAATCCCATAGTAGAAAGAACCAAAAAAGACTATTCGCACAAATCAAAATGCTCTTAAATTAACTATATCATGCCTTCCTCAATGATTTGATGAAACCAAGGGATGGAAAAAGGGCAAGGAAACATCAAATATCACTCACACCAGGGAATAATTCTAAAGCTAACCAACTGTCTAAACCACAAAGGTGATCTTATCGTGTTAATTGTAAGAGGGGAAAAAAAATCAAACACGATGAAAATTGGCATAAAATCATTAAATAAAAAATGGAGGACATCAAAAAACCTAGTACTTGCTTCAAGACCCAAACATCATTCAAGTGAAATGTCCACTCTTTACCACCATGGATTATATATATATATATATATATATGCACTACAAAGTAGCACTGAAGAGGTGAAAACATCCACTATACATGATCGCCAAGAACTAACATCATTCAAGTGAAGGATGTATGCAGAATGTTGTAGACATTATATCTCTACTCATTCGATTTACTACAAAGTGTTGTAGCTTTCTTAGTGCTCCTTAGGATGCCAATCTCCTTAGCTTGATTGGATGTTTTAACCTCTTCAGTGCTACTATGTAGTGCATAAGACAGCACTTCGGAGGCATATTTCCCAGTGGTAACCTACAACAATCATATATATATATATATATATATATATATATATATAATCCATGGTGGTGAAGAGCGGACATTTCCAGATCTGCTACTTGGCACGTTCAGGAATGAAAAGAATGTTTTAAATACATTTATATCATTCTGTAATATTTGTTGATTTATTCCTTTTAGCTTGTCTTGATGATGCTTGTTTTCCCATATTAATTTTCAACCCTAAGGCAATGCTAACTTGTTTTCCCATACTAATTTTCAACCCTAAGGAAACCCTAAGGTAATCCCATAGTAGAAAGAACCAAAAATACTATTCGCACAAATCAAAAGGCTCTTAAATTAACTATATCATGCCTTCCTCAATGATTTGATGAAAACAAGGGATGGAAAAGGGAAAATAAACATCAAATATCACTCACACCAAGGAATAATTCTAAAGCTAATCAACTGTCTACACCACAAAGGTCATCTAAAGACATTATATCTCTACTCATTCGATTTACTACAAAGTGTTGTAGCTTGCTTAGTGCTCTTTAGGATGCTAATTTTCAACCTTAGGATGCCAATCTCCACTAGTTTTGCACCTATAACCTCACAAAAACTCTGTGAAAACAAAGAGTTTGGAATTTGTAGGTTACTAGAAATGTGAAAAGATTGGAGTTACCAATAAGAGTGATGGAATATCAATTGATATTTGTGATCAAGTAATTTTTTTTTTCTAGGGGAAAATATCAGTTCCTTGTTAATTCATTGAAATCAAAGGTAACTTAGTTACAACATCAGCTATTGCTGAGCACATGGAATAGATACAGCTATGTTCATCATCAACAGACAGATGACAATTGATCAGCTTCATAGGAATACTGGACAAACCTTCAAAGGTAACACCTATAATCTAGGAATCTTGACTACATCCACATCACTAACCTTCAACAAACAGATAATTCAAGTCTAATACTAAAGTAGCTAGTCCAAATAAGCAATAAACAAGAGAGATCAGTAATATGAGGGGCTCATCCACCTCAGTCATCCAAAGGATGTCAATAGCAACAACACATAAAAGACTCAAGTGCTAAGGGCTAGAAAAGCTAGAAAGTGACCTGATCGGTACATTCACCATCAGTGAATTCAGTAAACTAAAAATGGCCTGAGGCCAAGGTTAATGCTTCTTTGGATAAGCTATCAGCCTTAGTATTGTGTTCTCTGAATATGTGAACTGCTTTTAGCTGGATGAAGTAAGGTTAATAGGATAGAGTTGAAGTTGTTCCCTGATAGTGATCAAGTAACTAGCAATTATTGGATGCATACATTATCAAATATGTGGTATAAACCTCAATACATCCCTAAACTAAGATTGTCATTAAGAGAAGGTACACATACCAATAATAATAATGTTCATAGTACGTCGAGATAGGTGAGGCATGCAAGCAATGCATGTAGCAGAAGATGTAGGTACAATGATCAAAATAGTTTATTTAGTCAAACTTACTACCTTTCTTTTTTGCATTGACTTAGCCCCTTTCTATTCACTAACTCTAAAATAGCTAATAAGTGTTGGCTAATAATGGGGGCGATTCGTGGTATTATGTTTCATGGGGTTGCAACATCGCAAACTTGTGAGGCATAATACCACGAATCATCACTGTTGCTTGGCTGAACACTTGTTATCTTTTGTGAGATATAGTTCATGTGGACAGAGTTCTTAAACTCTGTCCTCATGGACAGTTTTGTTTGATGATGATATTAACAGGTATGTAGAAAAAAATTTAATATTTTGAAAAAATAGTTATTGTAAGTGGATTACTTCATTCAATCACTTGATGAAAATATATTGTATAGTCCAAGCTCTCATGGTGTTTAGAGCTTGGGAATTACTGGGTAAGGTTCGAGTTACTTTCTAATATAAAGTTTCTATAATAAAACACCTTAAAGAAGAAATCCATAACATTTGGTAGAATTCTGGAAAACCCCTGTTGTCGCTACAATTTGGAAAATACTGGGTTAGGTTCGAGTTTCTTTCTAAGATTGACAAAATAAAAGTTGCATGCAAAACAATGTCGTGCCAAAAGGCCCTATAATATAGTTGTTTTGGAGAATAAAGAGGAAGAAGACTGTCAGTGAGAGAAGGTACACATACCAATAATAATAATGTTGATATTAAGTCAAGATAGGTGAGGCATGCAAGCAATGCATGTAGCGGAAGATGTAGGTACAATTATCAAAATAGTTTATTTAGTCACTGACTTATTACCTTTGTTTTTTGCGTTGACTTAGCCACTTTCAATTCACTAACTCTAAAATAGCTAATAAGTGTTGGCTAATAATGGTGATGACTCTTGATATTATGTTTCATTAGGTTGCAATATCGCAAACTTGTGAGGCATAATACCAGGAATCGTCACCGTTGCTTGGCTAAACACTTGCACATTAGGTTCAAGTTGCTTTCTAATATAAGGTTTCTATAATAAAACACCTTAAAGAAGAAATCCATAACATTTCTTAGAACTCTGGCAAACCCCTACTGTTGCTACGATTTGGAAAATACTGGGTTAGGTTCGAGTTTCTTTCTAGCCTAGGGATTTTATAATGATCTTCAATGATATAGGGGTTAGGTTCTAATTTCTTGCTTGTAAACAAACATGGCTCGAAAATCCTGCTTGAGGAAGCGACCGATTTTCATCCTTCTCCAACGGACCGAGCATACATGTGAGCAAAAAAACTCTACCTATCGTGGCTATGGTGGAACTCAAATCCTTATCTAAACCTCCCTTAAGCATCACATTTGGGTAGACTCGGCTTAATAGCTTATTTGGGAACCGGTTACTGAGATAACTCACATGAAAACAATCAAACCAATTTGAATGCGAACCAAAATGTGATGGGTTCGTCCACTAATTGTAATGCTCAAACTGGCCAAACTTCAGAATCCATATCAGCCAATATTGGTCAAATGCGGGTTAGCTGAAACTCCCAGTCTTCAAAGGAACTGGATCAGAGGATCCATAATAGTTTTGGTTCTTCTGCGAAGTTGTTTGGACTGCTAAGAATATTATGGATCAAAATACAAGAAGGGCGCAGCTGGTCACCTCTTTCAGAGACCGAGCTTTGACCTGGTTTATGAAGTTTTCCAGTACTCAGAACTATATCTTGGTTGATATTAAAAAAGAAATGATTAAAGAATTCAATAAGCCTAAATCAAAGTCACAGTGTAGAAATGAACTGAAAGAAATTCAGTAGGAGCGAGGTGAATCAGTTTGGGATTTTGATCAGAGGTTCAAGGTTCTATTGGACCAAGTTAGCTTCACCATTGGACCATAACAACATAAAGAATGGTTCATCACAGAACTATTGCCTCATATCAGGACTCCACTTATGCAACAGAAAGTTGCTAATCAGCAAGAGGCGTTGGAAATTGCTATGAAACTTGAAACAGCTCCTGTCGGAGATAATTATGGAATAGCCCAAATACAAGCACAGTTAGCAGAAATGGCTTTGGATCTTCGCGACATGAAAAAAGGGAAATCTATTCGCGAAGAGGTTTGGTGTACACAATGTAAGACAGAAGGTCATGAAAAAGAACAGTGTCCTGCACTAAGGAATTACCTGAATACTGGTGCACCAAACCCGTTTAACCCTAATGTCCTATATTGTGAGATCTGTAGAACAACTGGCCAGCATCGACCTGAAGATTGCTATCTGCTGCATGGATATGTTCAAGTGCCTAAGAATCCCTACTGTAAGTTCTGTAAGTCAGTTGGACACAATGAAGACGAATGTTGCAGCTTTGACCTCATGAGAGAGTGAACCTATGATGCTTATAGGGTACAACCCGATGCACAAGGCAATGATGGATATGGTTACCATGGTAGTACATCAGGTCGAGGTCATGGTGGTATGCCTCAAAGAGGTCGAGGCCAGGTTATTTGCTATAACTATAATCAGGCAGGACATGTAGCTAGAGACTGTTAGAACCCAACTATGACATGTCGCTATTGTAGAGCAGTCGATCATGTGATTGAGCAATGTCCGCATTTGATAGCAAAAATACAAATGGCCCTCCTACTCAGAATGTTCAGATGATTGTTGTAGAGAAAATACCTGTCCCAGCCATTAACGTTATTACCAGGAGTGGAGCTACGAAACAGATGCAGAATAAGGGGAAACAACCTGACGAGGCTTGGGTCCGCAAGACCCCAGAGAAAATTCCAGCCTTCGATGTTGGAAGAGAAAAAGGAACATTTATGGAAGCTAAAAAATACTTTTCTGACCCAAGACCATCAGCAGCAACTACGCAACAGCATCAACAGCAGTTACAGTTTCAAGAAGCTTCGCCGGATCAAGTAAGTACACTAACATCATTTTTACAGAGTTGTATGAAGCTATTAAGAAATCAGAATGCTTTGAATGAGTTACAGAAAGTTATTGCATCCTGTGAACCTCAGCGAAGCTCTGATAGAGGAAAAACTGTTAATAGAGTTAGAGGGACTGGAAGAGAAATGAGATTGCATGCACAGATAGGAGATTATGACATGACTGATATCATTTTAGATCTAGGATCAGAAGTGAATGTCCTAACTAGGAAGACATGGGAACAAATGGGAAAACCTACACTTGAATGGTCCCTTATACAGTTGAGATTATCCAATCAGCAGAAGATTGTGCCCTTGGGAAGATTCCCTAGTGTACCAGTGGACATTAATGGAGTCAGTACCTTAGCATATTTTGAAGTCATTGAAATAATTGATGATAGCAACCCCTATCCAGCCTTGCTAGGAATTGAATGGGAAATAGACAATTATGCAGTGATCAACCTTAAGAATAGACAAATGACTTTTGAAGGAAAAGGCTTGAGAGTCATAGTACCGTTGGACCCTTCTCAAGGAGAAAGGTACACAGAGCCAGTCAGAGATGAAGATCAGGATGTTTTGGATCATATCTACAACATCACAACTAAAGAAGAAGACTAGGTTAACCCTACTGCTGAAGGTATAATGGATTGGCAGTGTGACCGTTCTTGCATGACTGATTCAGACGAAGGTCTAGAGAACTGGCAGAATAAACTCTATAAGCTACATGGACATCGATGTGCAAGAATTACCAAGTCTCTTAGATGGGTTGGCTCACAGACAAGAGTCTTACCTACTTTTGATGGCTTGACAGACCCAGAAGATTTTATTGTACAATTCTCAGAGCAAGTACCAGATTCACAGAAAATGGAGACCCTAGATTCAGTGTTTAGAGCCACAACTGCCAGATGGTGGAATGGTCATAAAAAGTATATTCAAAATTGGGGAACTTGTCAAAAGTTTCTTCGCCTGAGATTCATGGATAAACCTTAGGAGGTACGAAGCAGATTTAATGGTAAGACTAGCCCTCATGAACATTTGGAGCAGTGTTATGAAGTACGAAAGCATGTACCTTGTGAAGAATGGGTACATAGGTTTATACACACTCTAGAACCTGTAGCAAAGAACTGGTATGCGGAGGTCGAGCTTCGCCATGGTACTGTAAGTTGGGATACTCTTCTATAAGAAATGGTAGGAAGGAACCACTCTTTTATAAAAATCCATAAGATATGAATCCACTTTAAAATATAAAACTGAGGCATGACTTGGGATAAAAAAAACAAAGACTCGTAACATTACCAAGTCACATAGAAAACTTACCAATGCATAAGAACTATGGATACAATAAAGTGAAACCAATACTTTTTAATAAAAATAAATATAAACATTATTTAAAAACTATAAAACAATAGTTTAAAAATAATATAATTTTATATTTATTTTTATAGTTTTATTTGTAAATACTTCGCTTGATTTTTTGGAATGGGAAAGGGAACTTGTTTTTTTTTAAGATGATCAACAAGAATTTAGAATTTTGAGAGGTAACGACAAATGATAAGATTTCATCAAACAATAGACTTGAGGTATGGAGAGATGGATCAAGATGACTAAAACTCAAGGCTTTGACAATGATGAGCATTTTGGCATGGAAGATTGAAGTCTATCTTTACAGGTGTGCTACTAAAATCTGAGAATTTTGTAGGAAAAATTTGGTGATAACATCTGGCTTCATCTAGGGATAAATCTTTCCTTGTGAGGCTTTAAGAACACTTTGATCATGTTCCTTTTTGTTTCCAGCTATAACAATGCTCTGCTTACCACTCATACCATTCACTGAAAGATGAAAATACCAGTTCCATTATTGGGATGGAGTCATGACCTCATTTCAAACCTGTCAACTGTAACCTGCTCATTCACATTACAAACCTAGAGGCATACTGAATAACAATCATATACTGCAAACTAAAAATTTCTCCATTGGGCTGGAATCTTTCATATCTCAAACTTCTACACTTATTCAAAACTTGAAAAGAATCTATCTGCTCGTATGGAAAGCTTATTCTCTTACCTACTTCTACTTCTAATTAGTAGAAGCAAACAGATCAAGTAAAACTAAATATACAATGCAGCCAAGTAAGTTATTGACAATCAACTTGAACCTTCCTTCCAATCTTATGCAAACTCACAAACACA
The DNA here is from genome assembly GCA_001517045.1 of Pseudotsuga menziesii. Taxonomy (NCBI): domain Eukaryota; kingdom Viridiplantae; phylum Streptophyta; class Pinopsida; order Pinales; family Pinaceae; genus Pseudotsuga; species Pseudotsuga menziesii. The sequence goes on along the minus strand of LPNX010503349.1, from coordinate 256,141 downwards.
TAGACTGTGGTATGTGAATCATAATCTTTGAAATCATACTTACAATCCAAAAATCCAGCCTTAAATATGGAAATAGATGAAACTTCATCATTGCAAAACATCTCCATATAAGTGGTAACTAGATCTTGAAATTTGTACAAAACTTCTTGTTGATCAACAAATGACAAAGAAACATGCATCATCAGTTGCTCATCTAATCCTTTCTGTTTTCCTTTGCCATATCCCTGTGATTCGGATCCATAATTTCTGAGATAAAATAAGAGATATGTTTTTGATCAAATGAAAGATGAGTATTAAAATATATGCCATGAAGAAACCACTGATTACCCTATCCAATAATGATATCTTTAAAAAAGTGTCAGAAATAAGAGGATCTTCATAAGTATTTTGAACAATAGACTCATAGCTATTATCAACCATAGCATGAACGCATTGTTGAGCATTTCTTTGTTGAAAAGTGGAACTAGATGTGATTCCATTAGTCAACAAGCACTGATAAACTTTAAATTCTTCCTCTTTATCACTATACTTGTCAAATATTGGAGCATTAGGATATAATCCTAATGGCAAAGATGAAGATTTCTACATAGGATTATCAACAATATAGCTTCGAAACAGATTTGAAATAACATCTCCTTCTTCCTCATCACTATTATCTTTCTCATGTGGATTTGAAGCAACAGGAACATAAGGAGAAAGATTATCCTCTTGTTGTTCCTCTTTGAAAATGGATGATATCGGCAAATCCAGTTCTTTATGATTGGTACAATTTCTTTTGGCATGGAAATATGAAAGCTGGGTACTGCCCTTACTAGTTTCCATTGGTATTTTATGAAAAGACACTTGATCATTATGTTTTGTATCTAAAGAAACCAAATCTTCAGGTATATAATAATCAGAATTAATGATAGAAGGATAACTTTCAGCTTCTTCATTCTTGTACTCATCATAAATTGGGGCAACCTCACAAATTTCTAATGGTAATGAGGAAGATTCATGTTTTTCTTCATCTAATAAACCTTGAACAACCTTTTGTAACAGCATATTATCATGGAAACAATCAGAAACTTCTTGAGAGTCATGAGAACCCAATACTTCTATAGCAATATCTTCATTAGTAGGATAATATGAAAAGGAATAAGGATGATCTACTATTTCTTTATTTTGAGAAATATCTTCAATCGGATGCGATTCTTTTTGCACATGACTATCACATGCTTTAATATCAATGGATGTGTTCTGAAAATTTTTCTTAATAAATTTCTGATTTTGAATGCATGGACTAAAGGACACGTCTGTGTGATTGAGCAATTGTTGATCATGATCATCTTTTTCAATTTCAAACTCCTCTTCTCTCTGTTCTTCATATGTATTAAAAATTGTTTCCTGAATTTGATTGCTAGGACAATATGCTGATCTATATTTCTCACAACAATCTTCAAGAAGTAACTCACGTGAAAAATACATTTTACAGTGATCATGGAATACTGTATGGAAATCCTTCAAGGATGATATGCTGGAAGGAGGCAATGAGAAATACCATTCACATGCATCACCATCCAATGAATACATGAATATCTTCATATGAACATCTTTGTGCTGTAGACCTAACAAATTCATGCATTCATGGAACTTGATGAGGTGATCTGTAAGATTATCTTCTTTCCTTTCTCTGAAGATAGGCAGAAAAAATCCCCATTGTGTCATAGTTGGTACTAGATGTGGGAAACCAGGAACTGCTGAAAAATTAAAAGGTGCAAACCTCCGAGCCAGAATGGCTTCCATGGTCTTCGGCATCTTGAACCTTGACATCTCAAACTAGTGGAGTCACCAATATATTTGTCTGTAATGAAACTGGAGTCGCCAGGTAGAAAACTGTAGTCAAGATAATATCCTTCTCCTGTCTACCGTCAAGAGTTGGATTTCATCATTATTGTTCTTCCCGGAGAAGATACCTTCGTTCCTCTGTCCCCGGCAACGGCACCAGAAGATGTTATCACTAAAGTAGACTCTTGACTGCAAGAGAGCCAAGCTTAGAGAAATCTTAATGATGTGTAAAGGATAGTTGGGAATGAAATTTTATAAACATACAAGCATTTAAGAGATCAAACAGGGAATGTATCAGTAAAGAATGGATATTAATAAGACATAGCTATTCAAGCATAACTTTGTGAAAAACATGAATCAGGTTCTACATCAAGTATTAAAGATAATTACATGCTAATCAAAAGAATATTTCCATGTATTAATAAGACCACACACAGGACAGAATAATGACAGTACATAATTCAGTTACTAAGCAAAACAGGCTCATATGATCACAATCATTTCAAAACAGCTATGTATATTAAGAAAAACAAAGTGTATAGATGCCCTGCCTCAGCCCTCTTCTTGAACTCTCTCCTTTCTTCTCATTACAAACTTAAGCATTTATAAAAAACACAAACTTCCAGCTTTTACAAACTTTTAGGAAAATGATCTGTGATTGATCTTTTGAAATCCTGTAAATGCAATGTGATTCCCTTAAATCTATATGTGCTCTGCCATTTGTTTCTTAAATTGCTACTCTGTTGCCATCAAATCTGGAATCGATCATCCTATTGCTTCCAAGTGCCCTAGAAAACTGAGATGTGTGATTAAAACATATTTGAATACTCTGCCACTTAAAGAGTTTGGCCAACTACTGATTTTTATCCTCCTTGCCGCCTGAGTTTGTTGCCCCAAATAATGGAATTAGTTTATAAGAACTAGGATCTGTCACTTAATTATTGCTTAATCTTAATATTGATTTCTTCCTCAAATCCTAAAACTAATGAAAAATTTCAATATAATAAATAATAAACGCCCACATCTATACTCGAGCAACTCTAAAATTAAAAGATACAAAGAACCCGTATGTTTCCTGGACGCTGTTGATTGAGAAATTATAACTGAAAATCACACAATATTTTTTTAACAGTATCCAATGAAACTTGAGCTCTGAGCAATCAGGGATTTGTTGGTGTTTGATATTTGGTGATGACTCAACGTAATGGGTAACATTTGGACAGTTTGTCAACACCTGCAAGCTCTACATTCTTCATGATATAATCAAACAACATTGAAATCTTGGCATATGACCAAAACGTTTTCATTACATTTCACAGCATTTAAATTTGCGAGGCACTTAAAACTGGACTTTCCATATATCTCCCACATGCAAAAAGGAATGAATAGATATAATGCTTTATATATCCAACAATTTTAAATCTCCTTTGATGTGTAGTAGACCTTGTGGACTCAACCTTCATACTTGGGCTAAAAAAACAAAGACTCGTAACTTTACCAAGTCACATAGAAAACTTACCAATGCATAAGAACTATGGATAAAAATAAAGTGGAAACCAATACTTTTTAATAAAAATAAATATAAACGTTATTTAAAAACTATAAGACAATAGTTTAAAAATAATATAAGTTTATATTTATTTGTATACTTTTATTTGTAAATACTTGGCTTGATTTTTTGGAATGGGAAAGGGAACTTGTCTTTTTTTAAGATGATCAACAAGAATTTAGAATTTTGAGAGGTAAAGACAAATGATAAGATTTCATCAAACAACAGACTTGAGGTATGGAGAGATGGATCAAGATGACTAAAACTCAAGGCTTTGACAATGATGAGCATTCTGGCATGGAAGATTGAAGTCTATCGTTACAGGTGTGCTACTAAAATCTGAGAATTTTGTAGGAAAAATTTGGTGAGAACACCTCCTACGCAAGGGTTTAAAAAAAGGGTAAAAGGAAACATACTTACCTTATTCATATAACACGAGTACACGCATAACATAAGGTGTTAAGGAATTGCTCCAAAATGAAAAAGGGATAGTCTTGGACTATAAAGTTTGGGAATAAGAGTAATACACCATATGGAATTTAACGTTCACGTGAATGTGTAAATACTCAAGTTGTTCACCACTTGGTATGTCAACTCATTAAACCTAGGTTTTAATGCACCTCGTTGAAAGTGATTATCTTTTCGATGAAGTTCTGCATTGGGATCTTTTGTTCTCTATTCGTCCCATCTGGTCTCTGTCTGCTTGATTGGGTATCTCCACACTGTAAGAACAATGGTGGAGGAGTCGAGGTTCTTGGCCCTCGTCACCATTTAACCCTATCTGAGAGAGAAAAGTTTGTTTGTGAGGTTCTATTTCCACGAACGGTTGGCATCTGTGTTCAACTCTTGCTTCTGTCATGGCCCTATACATAGAGACAAAGTAAGATCCTTCTCTATATCATATTATTGTTTTTCTACTGTCATAAAATAGTTTATAAAATCAATTTTTGACCTCTGTGGGATTGTTTGTGCGGGAGACTCTCTAAATTAGATCTCTGCAAACAGTTTTTGGTTGGACGCTGAGTTGAAAAGGATTTACGGTCCAGGTAAGACCTGTTTCCTTTCCTTTTTCATGGCTCTGTGGCTTGTGGCATTGTGGTTTAACTTGAGTTCTCCTAGCATGGATTGGGAATCCATCTGTGTGTTTGTCCTTTGAGAAAGTGATAATTTTCTTTGGTAGCCATGAGGAATTTTACATTTGAAACTGTAATGGAGGAACTCTTCAACTGTGGAGTCGAAGTGACCATGTAAATGAATGTTTTATGTGAACACTGACAGGGTTATGTTTTGTTGTAAGTTGTAAATAACAGTCCTACAACTGTCTCTCCAAAATGTAGATATTCGCTTCCTTTATGAAGAAACCCGTGAGTGCTTTTGTTGATGTATTTATATAAGCATGAATTGTTTAATAGTAATGTAGCTTTGTTTATTTATGAAACTATTTCGACTGTGTGGCCATTCTCTATTTTTCGTTTTGCTTGAGAAATTTCATGAGGCCACTGCCAAAACGATTCTAGTTGTTAAAAGAATGTTACTGTTTTATAGTAATTACTAAGTCGAGAGGTAGTTTCTCTCTTCTAGTTAAATTTTAATTTGTAGGTGTAATTACTCCTATGGGATTTGAACATGGTTTCTGAATGAAGAGTTATGAGTTATTTAACAGGCCATGAGGCTGTGGATTCTCTTTAGCTTGTAGAAGATATGTTTTATAAAAAAAAATAAGGTCATGAGGTCATTGTTCTGTTGTTAAGGAAATATTTGGGCCGTTGATAATGCTAAAACGACCTTCAGCCTTTAACCAGAGTTGTGGCATGTCGATGATCTCGATTTAGTATTTTTTTTATAGCAGTTTGTAGTTGGTTGTGCCACAAATCCCTTATAATGTAACTCTGCTAACCAAAATTCTTAACCGGATTTGATCTCTAAACCTGGTTTATTTATTATTTTATTATTGAAGCTTTGTTTAACCTAACTGTAACTAGGGTTTAGGCCACGAGGCAAGAACTCTACCAAAGATTTAAATTTTAATTTAAAAATCTTCACGATGTAAGCTATAAGTTTTGAGCATAATTGGTTTTGATATTATTTTTAGTTTCAATGTTTTGATTTTTGTTTTGTAAAACCTTTATATATATATATATATATATATATATCCTCTTATCTCTTAGGGTTACACATTCGAAACCTTTGAATATAAGAGTTTATTTAATACTAAAAGATATATTTACAGAGTCAGTCTTTTTAATAAAACTATGAAGACACTGTAAGGTCTTGAAAAAAGGTTTTGTAAGAGTTTTAAAATTAATTTCTTTAAAACCCTAGTACTCATATAATATATAATATCATAAAACTAGCTGGTGAAATCTTAGGTGATAAAAGAGGGTTTGAATAAACTTTGGGAAAACAATACTAATTAGGTTCATGTTATTATAACTAGAAATCTACGAAAGATAAGAAATGTTTGACCTATAAGCGTTGAATAATGAACATCAAAACTGACTATAACATCATATAAAAATAGTTACAACTTCCTTTTTTAGAGTAATACAAATAATTAACATTAACTTTTGTAGATACTGAGGATAAAAAAAATTCAGATATAGCATTAAATCGCATATAATTAATAAAACAGTTAGAACTTGGATAATTTGCAGAAGGGAGACAAACATCCAAAGGAGCCTGCTCCACCCAACTGTCTCTTGAAGCAGCCAAGATTACTTGCTTAGGGCCCTCGAGCATATTCACTGAACCACTAAAATGAAGATAACTGGATAATAGCACACACAAAACTTATTGCAATTTAGCACTTAGTAGCAGACTTAACTCAACACAAAGACAACCATAATAAAAGTGGCTGGTAAATGCCCATAGCCACAACCAACCACTTAGCTTTGTGAAGCTAACTAGCTATTAAACAAGATATCAAATACATAATTTTATATCTATTATTCATACAAACTTGTTAAAAAAACTAATCACAAAGCAAATATTATTTGATTTAAAAAAACTAATCACAAAGCAAATATTATTTAATAAAAAAAACTAATATGAAAAAACAAAAACATTTTGTTACCCTTTTATTTAGCTTATTTATATCTTAATCAAAATATATTTAAGTATAACAAGATAAGAAAACCATGAAATAAATTTATTGAATTAATCTTATCATCAATTAAAAGAATCCAAGATCCAAAATAATACCTGAATACTTATTACCAATAAACATAATTATAAAATTCTTTCACAAATCTATTTTAAACCAAAAATTTGTTTCTCATATTTACAATTCATTGTTCCTTTCTCACCAGATACAAATTAAAATAAATATCTGATAGCATAAAAACAATATCACTCCAATTAAAATAAATATATGATAGCCTAAAAACAATATCACTCTAGTTTCGTGAAGGTTGTCTCCGTTCCTCAAAGTTGCCCAATGTACTAATTGGTCCACTCTTCTTGACAAGACGCTAGTGAACAATATGACAAATTATTTCCCGCTCTCTTCGTATATGTAACAATATGACAAATTATTTCCCGCTATCTTCACTCTGCAACGCCCTAATTACATTGAATATCTACTGGATATCAAATTAAAATGAGTATCTACTTATGAATATAATCTTATCGAGGTTACATTCTTTCTTCAAAGCTTCTTTAACGTACGAAGGGCTCTAACCATTAACCTTGCTCCACTTAATATGGCAATCGAAAAAAACTGAATGCTAAAGGAAAGAATATAACAAATTCTGTTACCGCTCTCTACCGATTCTGATACTGCAGCTTGTAGAAAACAAAACATTCTGCACGAATTATTCCGTCAGGACGAATAAAAAGACAACGGCACAGCTAAAATGCCGGAAATTCAGAAAAATAGACCAGTAAAGACGGGCCAAATTAATGTTGGTAACTGGTGCAAAACGACATTTGCACCTACTATCACTATTATTATTGGCGTGTCACGCAAATACGACATTGACGCCAGTTTAGCTGTCAACCCATCCCTAGGTTCCAACTAGCGTTCAAATTTGAACCCTTTCCATCTCTTCCAATTCCATCTCTTCCAAAGGGTTCTAGTCTTTGTAAAGGGTTCTAACAATTCGATCTCTTCCAGCCTGTGTAAAGTTAAAATTTTCCTTTAAAAAAAATTCAAAATCTAAATTTTATTCTTTCAATTAAAAATTAAAAATGACATATTGTATCAAAATTTCAAAAGAAGGGAAACATTTGAAATTACTTATCTATATAAATTTTTCAAGATATTGAAATTTCTATGATATAAAGTTTTACTCCTCATTCGAAATGTTGGAAATATCATAAATGATAATCACTCATATCATGTACTCACTGCTTAGCTATGCAAGATGACGAGTGATGACTAACGACTACAAGGAACTGGCCACCAGGATGTGGCTCTGACTCCTGAGTCACTTGGGGGTGTGATCTAAGTTGTGACAATGTGTCAGTGATTGCAGTTATAACAACAGAGAATAACTAATAGTCTACTACTAGGCCCTAAATGAGCCCACAACTTTGTGCCTACTACCTATGTGAACCTGGCTACTCGTTTTTTTGTCAAAATGAAATTCAAATGGCCGGTTTGATGAGTCCTCCACTACAAGACTTAATTTCTTGCATGAATATCATGGGCTTATGACAACTATAAACAACACTCAATGTCATGCAACTACAAATAATGGGATGCAACTAGGATCACAAACTGTGTAGAGGCTGATTTATGCATTGATATAGAGAGTCGTCATTGGGAAGATGATATGGATAAACAATGAGTTAGAAAAATACATTTGGACCAAAGCACCATAATGGTTATTAATAAAATAATAATAATAATAAAACAATTTTTGGCTCAAGAAAAGTCTTCAATTTATGGGTGGCATGATCATGATGTAATCTCCCTCTGTCCTTCCAAACATTTGTGGTTTATCACAAAATTTATCCTCGGCGCTCACCACCAAAATACGTATCTTTACATCCTCTTCTCTTCAAATCTTCATCTCATAGTCAAAACTAAGGATTATTATGCACACACATCCTCACCTTGTTATATCAATTGACATGTTGGATTGTTGTGATCTTCTAGTCACTCCTTACCAATGTGATTGCAATGCATTCTTTAAAGCTGAAGTCCATAATTATATGTATTTTCCATCATTCTCATCGTCGTCATCATCATCATGGTCATCATCATCATCATCGCCCTCATCCTCATCATCATCATCATGGTCATCGTCATCATCATCATCATCATCATCATCCTCATCATGGTCATCATCCTCCTCATCATCACCATCATTGTTCACCATCATCTTCATCGTCACCATCAGAAATAATACTTTTTCTAATAATTATTTATATTTATTATTATATTTTTGAATAATTAAATAAACATTATTATTGTCATTAATATTTTGTAGATATGTCTATGCGCGCACCGGTTACTAGCAACAACCACATTAAATTAATAATGTGTCTGGATACGCCGATAGGCGTAAATTTAAGCACATACTATAGGGAAAAACATTAATAGAAAAAGTATGTGCCTAAATTTACGCCTATCGGCGTATCCAGACACATTATTAATTTAATGTGGTTGTTGCTAGTTATATGTATTTTCCCTCATTCTCATGCCTTTCTGTAAGAAAATAAGGAGGGCAGTGGCCCACATCAGCATGGAAAACGATTTCGACATAGAGGTTATACACATTATTTTTTTTCATTAAATAACTTAAATTTCCTACGAGGAACTATCGATTCACCAAATCATGGATTGGTACAAAACACAACAACTTTTAGAGCCCCAAGCTCTTAATTACTTACACCTAGAACTTTCTCAAATCCAACCATTAAAAAACTTATTTTGGTGTACTAGTTCAATTTAAAAGGCAGATTGTCGAGACTCAGACATGTAGTGAGTTGTAAGGCTCCAGTTGACTTAGGCTTGATTCCATTGCCCCTTCATCCCATACTTGTATGAAATCACAAAATGTCTTGAACAACAAAATTTGATGCCCCACCCCTTTGATGCTAGCATTGCTAACTTGCTTGATATGTAGAATTATTTTTAAAATTTTCTAGCTGTGTAAATTATTTTTTCTTAAGCATCAAATGCCCTTAATTCTTACATCTCTCAGGCTCCCAGAATAATTTCCCCTCCAATTGAAATTAAGATCCACCCTTCAAATTTGATTTGCTTATCCCTGAAGTGTTATGAAAAAATAACCCGTCAAAAAATAAATTAAATTTTAAAATTGACCAATATTTCAAAAAAGACCTTCAATTGCAATTTGAAACGCAGTGGACGGATAACGGGTCACATTATGTTGTTTTATTAACTGTTCCTGATTCCTCTATATAACCAACGGCTTCGAGATTATGAATCTCACACCAAATATATCAATGCTCATCACCATAAAGCCCTGTGCTAATTAATTTTACTTTCCCACTCATTATTCTAACCTCTATCTACTACTTAAAGTTCGGGATTATGAATCCATACGACAGTGTGAAATGCATCCCGGTCACTTCTTCAACTTAATACACAAACGGGAGCCGAAGCCATCACTCGATTTGCTCTGTTGTGTTTTGTCTTTTCCTTTTGCTCTTTGCTTCCATCTTACAGGAATCCAAGTACATTTTTCAATGCAGTCTGGAGTTCTAAATTAGTGCCTTAACCCAGGTGGTTGGTTGGTTGGCTAATTGTATATTCGGATCATTGTAGGGACAGCAAGTTCTGATTAAAAAAGGAGGGGCATTCGTACAGCTGCTTTTGTTGAAGACGTGTTAACTTTACTGATGTCCACTAGTTCTGATGCACCTGCAAGAAAGGTTTGTCATGCTGAGGCCTTCTCTTATTTACAGTTGGATTTTTAATTTTTTTTAAAATAATTGTTTTCTAAAAATTCAAGTTCTGGATACCCAAAACCAAGATCTTGACTACCAGTAAAGATGAGGAAGCGCTCCTGTTTAACTTAATCTTATAGTTATCACTAAGTGCACAATGGTACCGAATTTATCCATTCAAAACACTTTCTGTGTCTGGAAAACAAAGGAATTGAAGTGGCAAGCTTTTGATGTAACTCTCACCAAGCCTTTTGTTAATGTTTTTCCCAATTCACAAGGTTAGAGATGGAAAATTCTTTTTAATCCCAGCTTCTCCAACCCACTCTTGGCAAGAGGTTTAATCTTGGATAGAGGAGACTCAACAACTACATTAATGTTGTAAGCAGTATAGGTTTTAGAGGCATAACGAGGACGAAGAAACAAGGGTAATATTGGTGATAATTATGGGCTGGTCTATTTTTTTGCTATCCTCGTATTTTATTATTATTTTTGGGTGGCAATGCTTTTAGAAATACCAGGCTGGGGCTCCATCCCATAAAACGTATGTTTATGGCTTAAGTGCCTCTACGACTGATGGGTAGTTCCACGACTGATGGGTAGTTTTTAAGTAAAAATTGCCCAGAGCATGCATCTCGTCTCATTCTTTAAAATTTAGTGGGCCTAATGTCTTAAGAACATGTGTTATTTTCTTGGAAGTCACAGGTTCAAAACCAGCGGGGTAGGGTTACTCATTGGCCTATTGTGGCAAGGCTCTAAGGGTAGGGTAGGCGACCCCTGGGCTTGTGGACTTAGGGATGTCTAGGCCCCTACTAAGTCATAAGTTATTGTTGAAGATTAACACTTACAATTAGTTTGTAACCGCTTCAATACGAAAGCTGCACCCTCCAATTAATAAAATTACTTCTTTAGTTTTTCGTTTTTTTTTTATTATCTTAGTGCCCATGATTTCTTAACATGGTATCAAAGCTTGGACAGCCCTGAATCTCTCACAAGAGTGGCTGGAAGATGAGTTTTTTTATAATCATGGTCACTATATTAGAAAAGCATCAATGTATAGATTTTTATCGATAATATTTGTGAAAATATCTCTCTGCAAGGATTGAAGTTGTTGCCCATAATATTTATTATTCAAATCTGTATATATCCGCAATAATGTGTATATGGCAACTAGTACAGGAGCATTGAAGTTGTTGCCCATAATATTTATTATTCAAATCTGTATATATCCGCAATAATGTGTATATGGCAACTAGTACAGGAGCATTGAAGTTGTTGCCCATAATATTTATTATTCAAATCTGTATATATCCGCAATAATGTGTATATGGCAACTAGTATAGGAGCAGTGTAGATGGCAACCAGTACAAGATATAAGAAACAGACGGAACTTCATTCAAGACCTGGTGTAACTACGGCTGGAAATAAGAAACGGAACTTTATTGAAGACGTGGTGTATCTAGCGCTGGAAAAATCTTTTGCCTGACTTGGTCGGAAATCTTATCAGAAATTTCAGACAGTACTTCTTTGTCGTTGCTGAGATGGGAAAAATCTTTTTTTTTTTACATCACAAAGGGAAATAGCTATCTATCATTATGTATTATCTGTCAAATTAAAAGCTAGAACTGTCAAAATGAAAGCTGGAAATTTCATTGATATATCATTATGCATGCTTGTTGGAGTTGTTGCCATGAAAAATTCTTTTGATAAGTCTGTCAAATTAATTTAAGTCAAGATAACTTATTGTTTTGAACAGTCAGATTTCTTCTTTACTATATGAAGAAGTTAATACAGTGTAACTCAATATGGATTGTTGTCCAATTAATTCAGGAGTTGTGGTCTAGGGAAGGATCCCTCACTAGTTGCTGAGGTTACGCGACATGTGGATTGTCCAGTAATTTGACTTCGGGAGATTTGTGATTCGAGAGTTCAGGGAGGTGGAATCCAGGAACTGGGGAATCCAACTCGGGAATTCTACCTTTACTAGGGTGATGAGACAGCATGATGGAGTACCTGCAAAAATCTGAATATGTAGAGAAGAAAATAGAAATCCATTTCAGAAGTTCTTTATTTTATGTTATTATGTCAATTAAGTTTCTTTTTTTTTAAATTGTAGTGTTAAGAGGGTGTGTTGAAGATTAATACTTACAATTAGTTTGTAAATAAACAGTTATGTTACGGTTGTGATAAATTATAGTTATGCAACCGTTATTGAATATATTCTAATAATGAGATAAATAAGTGCCCGCTTCAATATGAAAGCTGCACCCCCCAATTAATAAAATTACTTCTTTAATTTTTCGTATTTTTTTTATAATGTTGGTGCCCATGATTTCTTAACAGTTATTGGTATATTTGGTTTGCAAAGTGTTGGATATATCCTTAAGAGGTTGCTGTTCCCATGGTTAAAAAAAAAAAAACTCATATCATTTGAGTGTAGCACACCTCACCAATAATAACATTAAGCTGTGACTTGTGCCAGAAAGGTGCCATCTGGTTGTAGCAAACTAAAACGAACAAAACCTTGGTGGACAGCTGGATACTCTATGGACCTCCAGTAAATCAATGTTCCGTTAGCTTGTGCCATCCGTTTCTGGATCGAAGTTGTCATGAATTTGTCCTAATGCAATTCTCTTCTTACTTGTATGATGTTACAAGACTTGACTTGTTCAATGCCTGCAATACCCTTCTTGTTTGATATTACAAGACTTGAAACAAATCATGGCTAGAATTGCTTTTTGTGGTGCATTGTTGTCCAGGTATTTGAATAGAGTTAGGGGATTATAATTATTCTCCTAAATTAGTTTTATAGTTATGGATAAGGTTTTCTATGTTGGAAATATTAATTATAAGTTGTTTTGTGTCTGTTTCATCCCTCTTAATCGGTCCTTATGAGTACAAATCTGTCAGTGAGAAAATAGGCGCAGGTCTCATAGCATTTAAGCTGCTCTGAATCAAAGTCAAGATGTTAAGTTTATTTCTATCAGTAATTAAGTTACATTTCTAGAATTCTTGGCAGCTTCAAAGAGAAGCCAGCCAGTTGGTTTTCTGAAGTTGGTGGGTGTTTGGTAACCCAAACATAAAATATATATATATATATATATATAAAATGCATCAGTTAAACTCAAGAAACATAGAGGCAAAGAGTAGAGTTAAAGAGCAAGAAAGAGTTCAACAGAACTCAGAAATAAGTCAAGAAAAGTCGGAAGTAGCCAGAGAGAAAAGTTAAGCTCATAGAGAATAGAGAAAAAGAAAAGAGAGAGCTCGCAGGAGAGCGAGAGCACCCAAAAATATTTGTAAAGTGTATTGAGCTCAAGCTGAGAATAAAGTGCCCTCATATAGAAGATGTCCAAGAACATTAGTCTTGAAAAGTTGTGGAAAAAGTAAGTGAAAATAGTTAAGAGCATAACTCTGTAAAAAATTGAAGAATTCAAGTAGATTTTGGAATGACTGTGCATGCACCTGTAATCCCTTGTTTGTCGTTGTAATAAAGATTTATGTGTTATTTGCAAGCATATTTCATGTCACATATATTTCATATGTTTAAGCTTGCAAATATTTTTTATAAAGAATTAAAAATGTTTTGAAATGTTTAAATGATTTTATTTTATTGTAACATTGTAATTTACAGCTCACAAATTTAGGACCATGTCCTAAATATATGGTGAAAAAACTAATTTACGGGTGTATAAAATTATTTACTCTCATATTTGCGCAAGAAATATGTTAGTTATTAGAAAGAAAAATCATTTTGTGTCATATTGAATATTGCGCTTTTAGTTACGAGAAAAAAATTCATTTTGTGTCATATTGAATATTGCGCAATTATTTGGGTAGTAGTTGCCAAGATTTTTATTGTGCAGTTTTGAGGATGATAATTTAAGACATTATCGAAGACCATTCTTATATTCTTGCAAGGTGAACAAAGAATATTCTTGCAAGGTGAACAAGGATTGCATGTAGCAATTAAAGACAAAGCATTTATTATGTAGAGAATAACGAGGAAATTAATGCCGAGTTCACACCGAAGTGAATATGGGTAGTTCCCTTGATCTTGTATTATCAGAGCCGAGTAAAGAAGAATGGAAACTTGTAAATGTCTCCTTTCTTTTCCTGGTAAAGATTATGAATGTTGGTTTGCCAAGATGCAAATGTTTCTTCATTTTAATGGTTTGCAAAATTGCATAGAAAATGGATGGTTTGACCCACATGATGATGCATTAGCTCTTTATTTCATCGATAAAGCTCTGGATGTTAATATTTCTCATGTAATTGTTGAATAAAATACATCTAAAGAAGAATGGGAAAGTTTGAAGAGAAAATTTGATGTGAGGAGGAGATATATGGTTGAGTCACAACCTGTTAATATTTCAGCAGACAGAACCAACAAAATATAATCAGAACCAACAAAATATAATCAAATTATTGTTGAACCCCACCGCATTGATACACCAATGGATGATGATAATGCATGTGAAGATGGAGATGAGCAACAACTCGTGATATATTTGTCAAAAGAAGATGAAGTGACAGATTATGGGATTAATGTTGTAGTAACAACTGAATTTGATGAAGAATCTACATCAGTAGATGAAGAAAATATTATATACTATCGAGATGAACTTTTTGAAGCATTGGATTATAAGCGAGAATTTGAAATTAAAATTTGATAAGGTTGTTATACCTCATATATAAGCAACAACAAAATTTGATAAGGTTGTTATACCTCATATATAAGCAACAACAACCAAATTTGAGGATGTTGACCTAGAATCTGTTGAAGTAGATAAATATGAAGAAAGTAAAGAATGTAAAGACTCTGTCAATAAAATGGAGTATGCGCAAAATGAAGATGGTGAATTCCACACTGCGCAAACATTTTTGGATCATAATTGTAAAACTGCAAGTGTCGTAGTTTATTATTAGGATATTCCGGCAATGTCTATTGCTAATGACCATGATGAAGAAGCTACCAATGAAGCAACTAGTATTGATGGAACTGCCCAAGAAGCAATAAGAATTAATGATGACCATGATGATGGAGTGGAAACTGCCATAGCTATAGTATTTGAAGTAGCAACAGAAGATGAGAGGGATAAAGAGAAATGTGTCAAAGTGCTTGAACCAGTGTGTTAAACATGGGTTTGTAAAGTTCTTGAAAATTTTTATCATTGTTGAAGAATTTGATAAGATTGTTGCAGGGTGCACAGAATTTGCAGCGATTGAAGGAATCTACGTTGATTCTAAAAGGAAAGAGGTGAATGATTATGTGATAGCAGAAGTAGTGATAGAAAAATACTTGCATGGTGATGACACTCAAGATGTTGCATGCTCTGTCGCAGATAGAGGAGCTAAAACAGTGAATGATGTGTTTAATGAAGAGTTAAAATTCTTAGAAGAATGGCTTGAAAATCCAAGATATAATGATGAATATGTTAGTCTTGCTACACAAGCAAAGATGGCAAAAATGGATTGTCTTGTCGCAGAAGCAAAGTAAGATTTGAATGATGAGATAGAGAATGCTCTCAGAGAAGAGAAAAATGAAAAGAACCAAGAATTTGAGTACTCGGTGAGCAATTGAGCAAGCAGTTAAAGCTAAACAAGAAGTTCCTAAAGGTGACTTTGCAAATTTTAAGTTTGAAAAAGTTGTGATGAAGACGCACTAGTTGAAGAATCAGTTGAAATTAGGCATTACAATGAGTCAATGTGTTCAAAGAATGACACTACACATATCAATATTGGTGAAGTAGAAGGAAGATTGTGGGATTTCAGTATATCCACATTACAATGTTTGAAGAAAAAGTTTTGGATTAGAGTCCTTAGCATGAAGCGCACTCATATTTTGGATAATGACAAGAAATTTGAAAAACAATTTGTAGCTGAAGCTATTAATAATAGACTCAAGAAATCATAGAAAATATTGAAGAAGAATAAAGTGAAGATGAAGCAAAGGAAGACAAAACAAAATGAAGAATTTAAAGTGTGGCATCGCAAAAAAAGGAAGAAATGAATTGTATTCCTTGCATTATGTTTTTCTTAGAAACACCATAAATCTAAAGAAGATGAAGTAAAAAAAGAGAAGAAAATAGAACAACGGCTCATTGGAAACAAAGAAGATTAAGTCAAAGTAAGATCCACCATCAAACTCTCTTGATTAAAAAATATGTCAAAGTTGAAATTAAAAGTGAATTCTACATTGTAATTGCAAAGAGCAAAAACCATGTTGGTTTGTGTTGCTGCTGCAACCGATTTCCCAATTTTTTTATATTTTAGGGCCCCTCATTTTTTTTGATTGAAAGCTTACTTAGACTAGTTTTTAAGCTCTAGAGAATCCTTCCTAAACACTTAGTTTTTCCAAAAAGTTGAGGAAAGAAGTTTTAGCTAAGTTAAAACTCATGTTTTTTCACTGACATGTTGGAGTAACTTGGCCAGTTTCTCCGACGTGTCGGAGGAACTCAACCAGTATTGCCGACACAGTCGGCTTGGGAAAAATAAGTTTGTTTTACGAAGCACCATTTCGGCACAACTCGACGAAACTCGACACGGTCAAAATAAATCGTGAGCCACCTCTGAAACGTTCGGAGAAATCAATGAATATTGTGGACGATTAATTTTGGCAATGTGGTCATGATTGGTAGAGTAAGTTGCAACAAAATGAATCAGAGGATTTCGGTGAGTGCTCACCAGCACGGTCGAAGAAGAATCAATTTTCTCCACTGACACAGTCGCGAGAACTCATGAATCTCCATCGATAGTATTGGAGGATGTTTAAAATTATCGCCGACATTCATCGACGCAGCTTTTGCTTTCGCAGCGAGTGGTTGATTTTGACACCAACGACGTTGTGACAACCACCTTGTTTAATGCTTTTACCACCGCATTTACTCACCCAACAATTGCATTTATGATGATTTTTATCATTATATATACAGGCGAGTTCTTTTGTTTTCAATCCCATGAATGTCATTTGAAATGAAACCAACTACCAAGAGACATTTGGAGCCTTTGCATTCTTCCCAACTCATGAACATTCGACAGTTGACAGGTAGGCATCTCACCTATGGACCTTTTAGTTTCTTTCTTTATAAAAGAAAAGCTTTGTTTTTGTAGAATGGTAGGCGCACCATAGCTTATGAGTCAGGGTATTTTCCCCTCCTTTCCGTAGCCTCTGTTTTCATTCCCTTGATACTGCTATCGTAGGTTATTTTTTGTTTTGTTTTGCGTGGCTAAAATCTACTAAGACTGTTTTTGAGTCGATCACGGCCTCACGGTTCTCTTCACGCCCTAGCTGGTAGAATGAAAACATGTTTAGGGCATAAGGGGTTTTCTAGACAATTCGACCTTTTAGCCCGTCCTTCATGAAGTTTTTCCTAGGATTTCATTGCTCAGTTTGGATTTTTATCCGAGCCGGTGTTATGAATGTTTTAAACTGTAACATCCTAAGTCTGGTGTGCAGACCTAAACATGTTAATTCTGTAATTTTACTTAAATAATTCTGAAATTTAATTGGTTCACATAGAGCCTTCTCGGATTGGGCAAAACAAGGGTTTCTTTTGGGATATTTTGCAGAGGACAAGAGTGATCAGTGGTCAGCAAACAAAGATATGTCAGACATGGAATTTCCTCTCCCCTAACACATTTAGATCTGGTGCCATTTAGGTTTCAAAATCCGCACTGTGGAAACCTGCTACCACGCTTCTGGGCAGCCAAACCGTGAAACTAAGGAGAGTAGTTCACTCTGTTTCAACCAAAGACTTCAGGAAAATTGAAGAGGTTTGTTACAGCCTTCATTTAACATAAAAAGGGTATTTAACTAGTTTTTTGAGGTTCTGGAAATTTTAAGGTGTTTTGGGTGAATTTGGGGATTTCTGGCAATTTTGGTCAAGACAAACCCTATGCAGAGGAGGATGCAAAAGGGTGGTATGACCTAAACCAAAAAGGGTTCTAGAGATTGATATGGGAATTTAGGCCTGTTACTAACCCACAAGAACTAACAAAGATCATTTTGAGTTTACAGATCCTGTTTTGCATCAATTTTAGTAAAACTAGTTATTAAAAACTAGTAATCTAGCTAGGGTCTTAAAAAAGCTATTAAATCAGCTTAAATTCAATTCTGTAAAAAATGAGATTTATAACAAAGATAAATATGATCTCTATGAACATAAATACTTATTTCAATCACTTCCCCATCATGAATTATTTATTACAACACTCATATTCACTCAATCCCCCCATACATTGATAAAATGGGACCTTTTATAAAACTGAGATAATATTCTTTAGGGTCTGAGATATCTCGACCTGATAAATGCAATGTTTATAAGATAATGAAACTACATAATAGAAATTACATTATTGACTAACCATTACAAAGATGCTTCCAAAATTAAGGGGCAAGAGCCCCGAATCATGACCAGCAAGGGGCTATGAGCAGAGGTGAAGCATGGGATTCAGTGGAACTCGAATTGAACTTGAGGGAGGATGAAAATAACTCTTATTATACTTCAATGTATGCAATCTAGCGCTCCACACCTGCAATGGAAGAGAAGGGGATGGAAGGAGAGGGGAATGGAAGGTTGGGGCTCATCTCCTAGTAGTCTGAGGCACAACACTCAAAAGTAATGCTCACATAAGAATTCAGCAATCAAATCATCAACCAAACTGAATCAATGGGTTCAAATTTAAATTTTATAGACTTATGGATGACCTGCTTAGTAAGTTGAGGCCAATGGTGACCTTTGAGAGCAAGTCAACCCCATGTGTGACCTAACCCTAGCCACAAAAGTGCCCCCTTTGGGAAATTAGGCAAGTAGGATCATGTGGAATTGTTTCCAATTCCAAATCATCCTTCACAATTAGAAACTGCACCCTCCTTAGTCAAAAGCTTCCTCTTTTGAGTTATGATAGCTTTCTGCTTTTCTTGGGTCATAAGGAAACTCTTTGTTTCCTTAAAAAACTTTCCTGCTTTTCTCTTACAGCTTTTCTGAGCTCCATAAGAGGAAACTGTGCCCTCCCCTTTGAAATACTTTCCTACTTTTACCTCTGTCTACTTTTTCTGCTTTTAGTAAACTTCCCTTTATTCTCTTACTTGCTTTTGTCATGGACTTTCTTATTTTTACCAAGGAAAGTTGACTAGCTTTCCCCAATGCACCCTCCTGACATGACAACCTTAATTCCACATCATTATTGTGCATAATAAATAAAATTGCTGAAATAAAATTAAATACATACCTTAGAACAATTATTAGTAAAACTTTATCCTAGGAGGAATAATTAATAACAACTTGAGCCCCTAGGAACTTAGCATGGTCAACACTTTTAATGGTCAATTTGAGGGAACATGACAGTCCTCTCCTCCCAAATATCCTTGTCCTCAAGCAGAAGCACCACAGAGTGTTGCAATTTTTTCCACCATGTTTTTGGTGCACCACTCTGATCATAGTCATTTTTATGATGCCACTTCCTTTAGCAAAATTTCTAACCAAGTTAAAGTAACTGAGTAGAATTCCCGGATCCCATTGCCTCCTCTTCAAGGACCCAAATTTTTCTGCCACCTTTTGAACTTTGTCATTCCTAAGAATTCCTAGATCCCATGGTTTTATTTGCCTCCTTCCACCCATTAATAAAAAAAACAAAAATTTATCATTGTAGAGGAGTAAAATGAGGTTATGAAAATCATACCACCATACTGGGAGCTCGTCTCTCCCCATGCCAAACTGAACATTTTTTAAACTCTCCCACCAAACATGGAATTCCTTAATGCGGGACCAAATCATCTTCAGCCTCTCTAAAGTATGAAAATCCATGTGCAAGCTAGCACTGGAAGTCATGTCACTATTGTTATGAATACATAGGAGGTTATCCCATGCCCCTCCATGTATACGGAAAGCATCGTATAGTAGACATACATGCTCATTCCATTGCTCATACAGTTTCTTTGATGTGTCCAATGTATCTCCATTGATGCAAGCAAGATTTTTACCCTCGAGTGCACACATCTCAATCATGTGTCTAGCCATCCAATCAATGGATGGACAAAATTCCATGCTAAATGATTCAGGTGGGAATAATTCAGCTACTACTAATGCACTTGTCAAACCACATGGTTTGACCATCAATACCTCAACTGGAAGAGTGAAAGTATCATGCTCCTCTTGTGGCATCAATAGAAAAAATCATTTCACCCAATTTTCATCCCCACATGATGTGGCTGAAATAGAAGTGTGGGGTGAAGAATTGTGAGCCAAATCCCTACAATGCTCATCAATCAAGATAATGGATCCACAAATTCCTCCATTAGTTTTTTGAGTGACAGTGTGATCATGTGCCTCCTCCAAAATTGTACAACATTTTCCTATAGGCAACTCATAATCTCTTAGGAACCACGCAAGTGCTTGATCTTCATATTGCTTGACCTCAAACTCCTCAAGCACATGCAAATCAGAATGCACCTCATGTGCATGTGTATGGGAGGCATATAATATTTGCAAAATAATTCTTTGTTGTTGTTCACATGTCAAGACAATGTTAGTCACAACAAAAAAATTATTGCAGAAATAAAAAAAATTCCTCCCAAGGTCTTCATTCCAAATATGTCTCTATGGAACTCAACAAGTGCTCCCCTCTTCATCCAATGGCTCAACTCTCTGCCATTGATCCAAGGGTGCAAAAATCCATCAATTGACCCACACATTGAAAGTATGTGTAGATTTGATGCCTTCTTGTCAAAAGTGGCTGCACACCCATGCCTTTTCTGCTACTTGTAAATCATAGAAAAACCAACAATATTAAAAAAAAAATTCTTGCAACAAGACATAAAACTTTAACCTTCCATATTTTCCTCTTCAGTGATTCCTCTATCCAACCATCCTGTGGATGAATCAGAGATATTTCTTGCTGATTTATATGATCTATAATCATCTATCTCTTCTGCAATAGGATCTATCTCCCATGGGGACAAATCATGACCCCCCTGTTATGCATGCGACACAAACAAGAAAAATTTCTTCACTCACTGTTCATTCCCCATTGGTGTTTCTGAATCTAGGACATGTGGTAAAGAACTGTGAACCTTCATTTCATGTTTGAAACCTTCAGTAATCATACTTATGGCTGAAAATTTTTCATTATTGGTTGGCCCAAATTGGGTGCTCTCATCCCACTCTTCCATGGGAGAGTGTCTGTCTTCAAGGAACAACTCAAGTTTCCTTGGAAAGAAATCAAGTGCTTGGTTCTCATAAAATTGTTCTACACACTCTTTAAGCACATACCAAATAGAATGCTCCTCATGGTCCACCCAATCATGAGGTTCCTCCATGCCATTTACCCAAAAAGGATGACTCTCAAGAAAGATTGAGGATTCAATCAATTCTTTCCACTCTTGTTGGAATTGTTCTATCTTCATTTGTGATTCTAAGAGGGCACTTTGATTGTATCTCAAAGAATCTTGGGTGGCCAACAAATCACCTTTGATATTGTAGTTCTCTTATTCATATATGCAAATACTTTCTTCATCATGTAGTGATGCTTCCTGCAATAACTCAACAAGCTCAAACATGTGATTTTTATCTGAAAGCAATTGTGAGAAATTACCTTTGATTGTGGACTTTTCTTTCTGGATATTCTCCATGAATTCAAAGGAAGATTGGTCTTCCATTAAAGCAGCTTCCCAACACATCTTTGACACTGAAGCATGAGTGTCATGGATAATTTTCAGGGCCTCTTGGATCTTCTATTCATCCATCTTCAATGACCCTGCAAGAAGATGAGGTTCTTGTAGATGTTCCTCCTCTTCATCTTCCATCACCGGATCAATTTCATGCAGTGCACTTGAGGTTTTGAAATCTGATCCATATGTTGTTTCTGCAATATATTCATATTTTAAGTCCTCAACAACATAATTTGGGCTGAAACTTATGTGCTCATTCATCCTTGGTGTACTAAAAATATATTCTCTCAAAGTTTCATCCTTCATACTGCATTCATTTTTAACACCGGAATTCTGAACCTCATCACTAGGGGGGTCAACCATCCTAAACTCTTCACTGGAAGTGGCTTCCATATCATACTTACATAATGACACATAAAAATCATAATTTACTAACTCACCATGTGTGATTTTCTCCTCCTTATATGGTGGAATTATGATGGCTTGTTCACCCACCCATTTCTTTACTTCACACCCTACTGAGATGTGCTCAATTTGTGCTTCCTTGTGAGGCTCAAAGGGTGACTGTAAATCTGAATCTTGTTTATCTTTTGGATTAGATCCAAAATATGTCTCACCATCACCAATCTTCCCTATCTCTTCTGCACTTATCTTGAAATCAGCCACAAAGAAATTTGGATTCATCTCACCTTCCACGTTATGAACAACTAGATGTTGGACTATTGGATATTTAGTTGTGCATGGATCTTCTTCATCTCCTTATGATGGAGGATTTGGTGATTCATCATCCTCATGGATGTTGCAAATACGCTGATCTCTCTTTCGGGAAAACCCAAATAATTTCTCAAAGAAATCATGTGCAGATGGCTCTAATGAATCTTCACTTTTGGTCCTCTCTTCTTCCCCTTTACTTTGAGATGTGGAACAACTTAGTTCCTTTCTTGATGGCTTCTTTGTATTCATAAAACATACATGTATTAATTTTTTCAAAAACATAGACTCTCCAACTTTATTTCCTTCATGCTGAGAGACACTACTACTCCCTTCTCCATGTTTTCTCACCAACTGCTTGGCAAGGAATTCTCTAGTCTCTTGATCTGACTGGATGATGCTTTCAGATACATATTTCAGCCCTTTCAATTTTCTTCACATCAAAATTCTTAAATCTTCTCTATCATCCAATTTTGAATGCTCTCCTTCCTCATACAACTCAAAGTATAAATCTTCCATGACTGGAACTAATTCCACAACTACAACTTGAAGATATTGCTAAGCTACTTTTCCACTTAGAGTTACTTTCCACAGGCTGAGCCAAGGAAAGTGCTATGATACCACTGTAATGTCCTAAGTATTGTGTCCAAACTTGAACACTTTAATTCTGTAATTTTACTTAAATAATTCTGAAATTTAATTGGTTCACACAGAGCCTTCTCGGATTGGGGAAAATAAGGGTTTCTTCTGGGATATATTGCAGAGGACAAGAGTGATCAGTGGGAAGCAAAAAAATATATGTCAGAAATGGAATTTCATCTCCCCTAACACATTTATATCTGGTTCCATTTAGGTTTCAGAATCCGCACCACGGAAACCTACTACCACGCTTCTGGGCAGCCAAACCGTGAAACTAAGGAGAGTAGTTCATTCTGTTTCAACCAAAGGCTTTGGGAAACTTGAAGAGGTTTGTTACAGACTTCATTTAACATAAAAAATATATTTAAATATTTTTCTAAGTTTTTGGAAAGTTTAAAGTGTTTTGGGTGAATTTGGGGATTTCTGGCAATTTTGGTCAAGAGAAACCTTGTGAAGAGGAGGATGCAAAAGGGTGGTATGACCCCAAAAAAAAATATTTTGGGATTTATATGGGAATATAGGCCTATTAATAACCCACAATAATTGACAGAGATCAGTTTGAGTTTACAAATCTTGTTTTGCATCAATTTTAGTAAAACTAGTTATTAAAAACTAGTAATCTAGCTAGGGTCTTAAAAAAGCTATTAAATCAGCTTAAATCCAATTCTGTTAAAAATGAGATTTATAAAAGAGATAAATATGATCTCTCTAAACATAAATAATTGTTTCAATCACTTCCCCATCATGAATTATTTATTACAACACTCATATTCACTCAATCCCCCCATACATTGATCAAATGGGACCTTTTATAAAACTGGGATAATATTCTTTAGGGTCTGAGATATCTTGACCTGATAAATGCAATGTTTAGAATATTATGACACTACAGAACATAAATTACATTATTGACTAACCATTACAAAGATGCTTCCAAAATTAAGGGGCAAGAGGCCCGAATCATGACCAGCAAGGGGCTGTGAGCATAGGTGAAGCATGGGCTTCACTGGAACTCAAATTGAACTTGATGGAGGCTGAAAATAACTCTGATTATACTTCAATGTCTGCAATCTAGTGCTCCACACCTGCAATGGAAGAGAAGGGGATGGAAGGAGAGGGGAATGGAAGGCTGGGGCTCATCTCCCAGTAGTCTGAGGCACAACACTCAGAAGTAATGAGATAAGAATTCAGCAATCAAATCATCAACCAAACTAAATCAATGGGTTCAATTTTATCTTTTATAGACTTATGGATGACCTGCTTAGTAATTTGAGGCCAATGGTGACCTGTGAGAGCAAGTCAACCCCATGGGTGACCTAACCCTAGCCACAAAAGTGCCCGCTTTGGGAAATTAGGCAAGTAGGACCATGTGGTTGTTTCCAATTCCAAATAATGCTTCACAATTATAAATTGCACCCTCCCTTAGTCAAAAGCTGCCTCTTTTGAGTTATGACAGCTTTCTCCTTTTCCTGGGTCATAAAGAAACTCTTTCTTTCCTTAAAAAACTTTCATGATTTTCTCTTACATCTTTTTTGAGCTCCATAAGAGGAAACTGCGCCCTCCCCTTTGAAATACTTTCTTGCTTTTACCTCTATCTGCTTTTTTATCTTTTAGGAAACTTCCCTTTATTCTCTTACTTGCTTTTGTCATGGAATTTCTTATTTTTACAAAGGAAAGTTGACTAGCTTTCCCCAATGCACCCTCTTGACATGGCAGCCTTAATTCCACATCATTATTGTGCATAATAAATAAAATTGCTGGAATAATATTAAATACATGCCTTAGAACAATTATTAGTAAAAATTTATCCTAGGAGGAATAATTAATAACAACTTGAGCCCCTAGGAACTTAGCATGGTCAACACTTTTAATGGTCAATTTGAGGGAACATGTCATAAACCCCGTGATTGAAACGTATAAGTTTTGCCAAGATTATTAGTGGAAACCAGAGGATTACAATGCTTTAAAGATTCACTGGTTCACCTTCCAGAATCTTGAAACAAGCCATTGCAATGATTCATTACTTTAAACTAGTTGATCTTTTACCTTTGAATGAAGTAGAGGTTAGAAGCCTCGGTGCCTCAATGAGTTTGAACTTAAAAAATGAAAGGTTGTAAATCAAGGTTGTAAACCCCATTAACCTGTTTAAAATCAACAAACATTAGTGAAATTACGGACGGAAGTGCATGATAAAACAAACAATAAAATGCTTACCTTCAGCATTGTTTTGGTAAAATATTGTTATTTTAAAACAAAGTAGAAGAAATGGAGGGGCTGCCTCTGGTCTTTTGATATAGGATAACAACGGGATGATAACTCGCATAACAACATGTGCATAGGTGCTGATTGGTTTTTTTCTCATTTCCAACACTAGATAATGATTGCACTCTCCAATTTTTAGGAACAGTGGTGCATATATACATAGAATTTTTCTTTTAATTATAGGACGCTTCAGTGAAATAATGTATGATTTCATTACTCAAAATAGCTAGAGTATTATTAAGACACTTCTCACTATACTCATGTCACAGGTTCTATTGTCACCAAGCATGATTAGTTTCCGAAGGATAGACTTAAAAACAACGAATTCACACAATGCCTAAAAAAGTTTAAGAAGAAGGCAAGGGAAAGTGAGTGAGACTCAGATGTGGAGATCATCTCTAGGATGGAATTAAGTTTGAGGATACTAAGTATATCACAGGGGTGGAACCAGAATTCAAATGGGTAGAGATCTATCTGATGATCAAAGATCAAAACGTCCCAGATGCTAGTCTCAAAGAAATGTTCCTATACCAAAACATAAGAAACTTGGGCATCACCAAATCTTCTACACACACTGAGCTATTTCCTTGTTCAGAGGGGATTGGTTGGATTCTGCCACAGGAAATCTCCCCTTCCAATATTATATCTAACATTGAAGGAGAAGCTTTTGCTTCGTTTACAGCAGGCTACATGGCATTGGCCTACCAGCGTCCCCCTGCACGAGTTATGATGAATAATGATTGGATCAAAGGGAAGAGTATTGATCCATTGGAATGTGAAAATAAAATGATGATTCCAGGAAAACAATTACGCCAGAAGGAAACTAGGGAATATGAGTCCCAAATCCTACAAATCCCATTCAATATCATAGATTTGATGCTAAACAATATGTTTGGCCATGTCAATGGAACCTTGTACAAATTGAGTTGGATTCCCCTCATCTATTATATAGCCTTTGAAGGCACGATTTTTAATTGGGAAGACATCATATCAGATAGCCTATCATCCTGTATAGTAGCCACATAGGGAGGAATAACCCAGAAAAGGTTCGAGTTCTATATGTCATCCTATCTTATTGATTGCATTTTATGCAGACACCCTTTTGCCAAGATCGGGCGCATTTGGACCTAGACTGAGTCCCTTTTTTTTGTTTCTTATCAAATTCTCTAGGCACACAAGTATGCAGGATTTTATAAACTCATTTGTGAAGAGTTGATGATTCCTCTTTACCAGTTGATTTTCCTCAAGGAACCAAACTTCTTGTCTGATAATTCCATGGAAGTTATCTGAGAGTATGGAGACTATTATTTCTCGCAGGAAGGAACATACCTGAGAATGTATGGATGCTCCAAATCTCCATCCCTACTTCCCAAGTACGTCACAGACTATGTACTCCACAAAGAAGTAGTAAGGCAAGTGTTCATAAATGGAGTAGGTCATTTCCTTCATGATATGAAAAATGCAACCTTTCCACCACTACCTTTCTTCATAGGAAGATACAAATTCTCCAAGGTCGAAGGTGTCGTTGATTTTGTAAAAGATTGGAGATTTTCATTTTGGTGAGAAACGTTTCTAGAGATATGATAGCTTAGGGAAGGTCGTTGAACATTGCGCGATCATCAAAATTCATTATGAATACTCTGATCACTTTAACAAGGATGAAAAAGTATACAGAAGGGCCAATAATCTGACTGAGTTAGGAAACCATTTTAAGAAGAAAAATGGCACCAATGGTAGTAAAGACAACATCAGTGTAGCAGAGAGGAAGTTGCAAAAACAAAAGGAGGAGGCCTTAAAGTTACAACGGGACGAGGCAGAGAAAAAACTAAAAGAAGAAGCTAAAAAGAGACAAGCTAGAGAAGCTTAGAACCAGAAAGAAGAAGAAGAGATATTGAAGAAAGAAGAATCTCTGAAGTGACAGGAAGAGGAAATTTTACTAAAAGAAGAAGAAGAAAGAGCGCAAAAGGAAGATGAGGAAGCTGGTGAAGAACTAAGAAGGAAGGAAGAATAAGACAAGATCAGGGAAGATTTGGATTGGGAAGTAGACCAAAATAATCCAGTGGATTCAAAACCTCACGCTTCATCAGGTGGAACAATCATAGGTGGACACATTCCTTTTGAAGAACTTGATCTTACTCCATTTACTCCATCTAAGAATCACATGGTGGCTCGCTTAGATACCATCATTTTTGATAAATCAAGAAAGAATAACACCAAAATGTTAGAGAAGCACTTAAATATGGGAACGCATGCTGACATGGTTTAAGTGACTGAAAATACCATCATGGAGGGTACTCATAAAGACCCTAAGCTCATGGACCCCAGGAATATAGCAACTGCACAAGCCAGTGCCGATAACATTGACTGGTTGATGGAAAATGTAGAGCGTCGCAAGGAAACAATATTCAAGCTAAAAGATAGTCTATTTAATACACGATTAGAGGGAATAGACTTAAAAAGAAAGCACGATGTTATCCTCTCATAAAAGGAAATATTCCAGAGGGAATACTAAGCTTTGGAGATAGAAAATGATGCATTGGATGTATAGATAATAATTATGGAGGGAGAGAAGAAGGATTTTGAAGCTCGGATGTCAGGTCCTGTTCTACCTTGGAGGAGGAAACATGATCATTTCCTCTACCTGAGTTACCCATCTCTTATACTCAATGGATTCTGCACCCGTTTGATGATTCTCGTTACTTTTTTTTCTTAAACCTCTTTCAGATCTACACAAGCAAGAATTTCCCTCCTGCTAACATTCAGATCTAGACCGTGTATTGATTCTTTATCTTCCACAAATCGTAGAAAGATTGAATGGTTGAGAAGAACCACAACAGGAGTCAACCGTCTCTATCAGTTCCGTATATGGAGACAAATCGACAGTGGAGAAGCATCCTGCAGAAAATCAATGGTGCGGAGAGCTTCACTTGCGGAATCCAAAACATATCAAAATTTCACTCTCACACCCCACATCCCGCATGCCACATTCCGCACCCTACATCTCGCATGCGGAATGACCATTGCGAAGATTGAAGTTGCGGAAATCAAAATTTACCATAAGTAACTTCCGCACCCCGCATCCCGCATCCCGCAAATTACTGAAGGGAAACTGCAGAAAGTAGATTTCACCAAATGACATTTCCGCATCCTGCATCCTGCAAGTTGCAGAAAGGGAATTGCAGAAGGGAAAATGTGGAGTCCAAACTTCTGAAAGCACATTGCCGCATCTCGCATCCCGCGGGTTGTAGAAAGGAATTTGCGGAAGAAACAATATGCAGAAATTCGATCTGTTCATGAAATTTTCTAAGTCTAAAACTGATTTTGAGCATTCAGTCCATCACGAATCCGGTTGATCTAGATCCATAACAACTTATNTTACATACACATATACATCATTCATGAAATATACATCTACATCAAATACATTCCATTCAAGCATTCATCATATTCATATTCATTTATAAACAAGTATAGTTGTAGGGATTGAAACGCAGGAAATACTTATCTTTATCAAAATCTTGTCCCACAACTAGCTATGTCACCGCAACGTTCCACCCAACCATAGGCCAGTGTGCTCATCAATCTCTTAGCAACACTGCCACCCCCGAGCTGGGCATGATTTCCCAAAGGAATAAGGAACACTACTAGACTCTCTCATAGCCAAGGATACAATAAAACTCATCTGAGCTGACACAGTTGGGTTTATCAGGATTACCCAGGAAAAGGTTCACACATAGTCAAAATTCACACAAGAAATAGCTGGGCCAACTACCAATTAGGTTTATTAGGCTAGAAAGGAGGTGGAAAGACTGACTGCTAGGCTAGTGAGCTCAATCCCAGATCTATGGACACCTGCACCAAATATATCCTAGCTTCTAAAGCATCTGCATAGCCAACACCAGGAATCATTCCCTTCTCTGCTCCACAGTCCCTCGGGATATTCCTTCCCTCTCTAGTGCTATCTTAGGTGTACAAAGAAGAAATCTAGCCCCCCCAGATCTGTCTGTGAGGTTCCTTTTTACACTAGGTTCATGAGCCAAGTCTAGACTCCATTTCCATTTCCCCAATCCAATTCAGAGACCACACAAGGGTGTACATATAACAATTACGGTTCTGGGATTAAGGAAATTTTATGGAGGACAACAAGGATGTACACACATCGGTCACAGTTCTAGGTTTAAGAAAACATTACAGAGGCCAAGGAATGCATGCACACACAGTAATTACAAACTTCAGAGCATTGTATGAGCCAGATCGATTGATACAATCATAGAATCCAAATATTCTTGTTGGTTTATTAGTAAAACACGATTTTTGGGTATGCGCGTTCGGGAAAACGATTGACATACAGGGAAATCGTGAAGGAGGAAAAAAAACCGACGTGAAGGATGAAAATTTGAGAGGTTTTTCTACATGAGTCTACGTGCTTGAATGAAAACGAATCAATGAATGAATCCATGATCCATCAATAAAATGTCCTGCCGTTTTTCCAAAACATGAGGGAAGGTGAAACATGAATGCATGAGGGAATGGCATGCGTTTTTTGGTATTTTGTTTTGCCCATGCAATAAAAAAAACACGATTTTCAGAAATGGTCCTCTACCCATTTCAAATTTCTGCTAAAACTCTTCCCATTCCCACCAAATGGCTCAAGGTTAAACATCCCCCCCCTTATCCTTTAGGACAATCATGCCCCCATCTCTTTAACGTTTGCGACGCATAGCCGGTTGTAGGTTTTTAATTAATTAATTTGTATTTTACATGATGTATCAAGCATACCGTGCCTGGCTAGGACATAAACCATCGACATTGATTCTAACCGCTGAACACAAACACAAAATCAATGGCAGGGCCTTGGCCTTGAGCTCCTTTCCATGATTTAATACAATATTCACACCATTTTAAATTTAATATCATGGGATCAAAAACCAGGGTGTGACTCTTCCCATCCCCCTTCAATAGCACTGTCCTTAGTGCTTAACAATTTAACAAAATAGAAAACTACACTTCCACCGCCCTCAGTGGCTTGCAAAAATTGAACCAACAATGAATTTTCCAGTCGCATGGAATCCTCTAGCTCCCACGTAGTGTCCTTAGGACTACAGTGCTTCCTCTGCACATTTTTCTGTCAATGGGACGATTTGGAAGTTTTCCAAGTCCTTACTTGCATGCATCAGTATGCACCACATGATCTTCTTCTGGGACTTGGAGAATCCTTCTCCTCACTTTGGAACATTTCCAATGCCTTTGGAAACCAGCAACACCTATTCCCAAGCCTCAAACAATCAATCCATTCCTGTGTTAGTATTCACAAGATTTTCCAAAATCATAAATGAATCACGTGCACATGTATATCGACATAGAATCAATCAAAACAAATTGTTAAGTGAACCAAATACTTATCGGCATAAGTATCTTCTCCTGGTTCCACATGTATCCGACTTGGATTTATACAACCATGGAATTCACAACCCTGCCCCACCCCATACTTGGGTGTGCATTAAAGGGTAGCCAAAATTCTGTAAGCCTCATATTACCTGCAAATATCTTTTAATCGAGATCTAGAAGCTCTGCTTCAGAGCCTAAAACTCCCTCTAGGTTTCTACCATGCTCGATGCCCCTTTTCCAGACACCACAACAAATCAATTCACATGTCATATTTATTCCTATAAGATGCAATCTATAATAGGTTTTTCAAAAATATGGCTACATCATATGCTCATGTATTTTTACTAAAAATCAATAACAACAAAATTTTGATAAGTAAACTAAATACTTATCTGTATAACATCTCTCAACTGAGATTTGGTAGCCCTATCCAGATCCCAACACCTCTCTGGGTGCTTAATAGAAGCTATGCTTAAGGCTCAACACTTCCTCCCAACGCTGACTAATGCTCAGGCGCTTACTTTCTAGGAACCATAACAGATTAAGTCACATGTCAGATTCATTTTCGCTGGATTTATTTCTTAACAAGATTCTCAAAATCTCAGCTGAATCATTATGTACCTGTGTTTTTACATAAATTCAATAAATATGTGCTAATAATCAAATACTTATCTTTGTAAAAGTTCATGGTCGTGGTCAACCCAGCTCTAGAGCCTAACACCTCCTTGGTGCTTAATGACAACTATAGCATATGGGCCTAGCACCATTCCCAGGTGCTCACCAATGCTCAGGCGCTTACTTTCCAAACACCATAATACCTAGGGTTATTCTCTTCACGGATCCCCCACTCTCGTGATAGTCCCCTTATGGAATGAATGTGTTTATAAAGAAGTCTATCCAGATGTCTTACTCCTTGGGCGTCCCCGATGATGCATACCAGTGCCTAGATGGAAGGGGGGAATATAATCTATGTACATCCTGTACATCCTTCCATAGGAGACATGTATTCTCTATATATGTTGTTGTTGTCTTACATGCATTACATATAGACATGCATTTTTCATCAGATATTGAAAAAAAATTATTTCAACCATAGGTGTTCGAACCTATTCCAAACACACCCCTCCAGGAAGCTATGTATCCAAGTACATCCTTCCGAGGAGCCATATACGCCCAATACACATTGTCATCATCTCTCCTGTGTTACATATAAGTAGGAAGTTCACATGAGATGTGATAGATTTTCAAATCTATTTGTGCATGGATAAATTCCAATTATCAATGATCATATAGTGTTGATAGTCAAATCAAAGTTTGAATTCACAATTATGTTTCCCACATAAAATAAAATTCTGCATTCATGAGGTCATCCCCATATTGTTTGGCTTTTGCAAGTGGGAGTACTCATCCCTTATTTACACACGCTGCCCAAAACCTAGACATTCACATATAACATGTCATCTTGACACCATTTTAAATTAGCCAAACAGTTAATACATTCGATTAACAACAAAATTCAAAAAAATAAATCTGAAGCTGAAACTTTATTATGTTCCAAAAAAAATCAGAATTTCAGTCATGTGATATTTCTCACAGCATATGGAAGTTTCCTGCCTTGGTTTCAGCTTAGGTCATTCTACGTGCAATCTTCAGGAAGGGTCCTTTCTTTATGGAACTACAAGTTCTCATGCATACTTCCACAATCTATACATAGACTCGGATTTTCCTACAAAATATCCTTCAGCGATCTTCCTGCAACACCTGAAAGCATTACTCAGGAGGCACATAAATGTATCTAGTGCATTTTGTACTACTGCAAACTCATAAGATCCATACCTTTCTTCGAGGGATGTCTTATGAACATTTTCATCCGTGATCCTTACCTGTTGGTCGCCAGACCTTAAGTCATGTTTGGAAAATAATTTTTTTTCTTCTTATCCATTCTAAGGGGTCATCACTTCTAGGCAATTGATACTTGTTCTTCATAGTGACTTTGTTCAGCTGTTTATAATCAATACACAACAAGAGTGTATCATATTTGTTTTTCACAACCAATGATGGTGTTTTCCAAGAAAACACACTCGATCTGAGGTACTTCTTTTCCTGCAATTCCTGTAGCTGTATTTTTAGCTTCAGCATTTCTGGTATGCTCACCCTACAAGTCATCTGGGATACTGGTGCTGCTCTCGGCGCAAGCGCAAGTTCAAGGGTAAAATTAGTGTCACTCTTCACTGTAATTTCATCAGGAAGAACATTCTTGACTTCCTGTAACATATGAAACCCATCCAATCTATGAGTACCATTCTCTGCTATCTCCAAAACATGAGCTACATATACCCTACGACCTTTCCCATAGAATTTGTCTTCCTACATTGCGGAAGACTTTCTTCTCGAGATTACTTTTGGAAAGCCTTTCACAACCCTTAGGTTTCCTTCTTCATCCAAGCACTCAAAAATCTTTTTGTAACAACCAATATTTTCTCTATGTTCTTCCAACCAATCCATTCCACTGAGGACATCATATGATTTAAGTGGCAAAATATTCAGATCGAACTAGGTGACTAACCCATCCATAATTAATGGACATTTCGTTACTACCTCACTTATTTTCTTCTTGATTCCATTGGCTAGTTGGACTAACCATGATCTTCTATTCTTTGATTTCTTCAAAGTTCCTATCTCAACAAGTGCAGGGGTGATATAGCTGTGAGTCAATCCAGGGTCAATCAAAATAGAAATAGTATGTTTAGCAATCTCACCCTCAACTTCCACCATAGTCGAGTTATTACCTGCCCAGTGGTCTTCTAATGCCGCATAAATTTTAGGAATAATCCTTGCTTCCTGACCCACAGTTTCAATCTATTGGGTGCTAGGGGCTTGGCCCTCATTCCTATTCACAAGTGGATGATTCCTGTGTATATGGAATCCTCCACATCCCCAACATTTGAGTGGTTCCTTTAGCTTTTCATTCATTATTTTTTCCGGTTCAATCACAGCTTGTGATGGTTTCCTTCACTGCTTCAAGAGGTGAGAATGTTTAAAATATTTCTTCCTTGGTTTAAGATTTTTGTTCTTCTTGTGGGAATTTTTCCTACTCCCTTCTGCCTCTGTTAACTGATTCCCCTAGTTTAACTTCCTTTGGAGATCTACCACATTCTACAACATGGATGCAATCAACTGGTTTTGTTCTCCCATAGCTTTGACCAACCTTTTATTTTCTTCCTTACAATCCTGTAACTCTATCCTCAAGATTCTTATGGTAACTTCAGCATCTAGGAAACTCTTTTGTTCCCCCTTCCCAACAGTCTCATCTCCATGATGTTGGGTATTATAAGTTGGCCCTACATACCTTCTTCATGTGGACAAATCCAACGCAAATGGGGTCTTCCACATCTCGAGCATTTGAGCAGCATTCTTCCCTCTTGTGGATCCCTTGGCTTTTTATCCATAGCGTCCTTTCCATGCTCATAGGGATCTCACGCATCATTCATGTTGTTACTTTTATGGTCATTTATCTTCTTTGACCTCCCTGGGTCGTACCAAGATCAATTCTTCAATCTACCCCATGGTTCTGCAAAATGTGTTAACATCATTGTTTGTTATTCAATCTCAGAAATTTAAATAATTACTTACTAGTTGCTTCTTGTAGTCACAAATGGTCAATGGGTCTTTCGTCGTGTTGGCTAAGTTTAGCAATTCTACTAATTATCACTCTTATTGTTGTAGTTATTTTCTACAATAGTGACTGCCTTTCCTCTGTCACTGCTCTCCATGGCCCATTGAGGCCCAAAGTTGTAACATGAGCTCTGATACCACAATGTCATGTCCCCTCTTGCCTTGGAGGAGGAAACACGATCATTTCCTCTACCTGAGTTACCCATCTCTTATACTCAATGGATTATGCACGTGTTTGATGATTCTTGTTTCCTTTTTTTCTTATACCTCTTTCAGTTCTACACGCGCAAGAATTTCCCTCCTGCTAACATTCTGATCCAGACCGTGTATTGATTCTATATCTTCCCCAAATCGCAAAAAGATCGAATGTCTGAGAAGAACCACAGCAGGAATCAATGGTCTCTGTCAGTTCCGCATCTGGAGACAAATCGACGGTGGAGAAGCATCCCGCAGAAAATCAACAGTGCGGAGAGCTTCAATTGCGGAATCGAAAACATATCAAAATTTCAATCTCACACCCCGCATCCTGCATCGCGCATGTAGAATGACCGTTGTGGAGATCGAAGTTGCGGAAATCAAAATTTACCATAAGTCATTTCCGCATCCTGCACCCCGCATCCCGCAAATTGCGGAAGGGAAATTACTAAAAGCATATTTCTCCAAACGACATTTCCGCATCCCACAAGTTGCAGAAGGGAAAATGCGGAGTCCAAAATTCTGCAAGTGCATTTCTGCATCCTGCAGGTTGCAGAAAGGAAGTTTTGGAAAGAAAAATCTGCAGAAATTCGATTTGTTCATGAAAAATTCTAAGTCTAAAATAGATTTTGAGCATTTAGGCCATCACAAATCCGGCCGATCTAGCTCCATAAAAACTTATAAAATTCATTGAAATAAAATTACATACACATATACATCATTCATGAAATATACATCTGCATCAAATACATTCCATTCAAGCATTCATCATATTCATATTCATTTATAAACAAGTACAGTTGCAGGGATTGAAACACAATAAATACTTATCTTTATCAGAAGCTTGTCCCACAACCAGATATGTCGTTGCAACGTTCCATCCAACCATAGGCCAGTGTGCTCGTCAATCTCTCAGCAACACTGCCACCCCCGAGTTGGGCATGATTTTCCCAAGGAATAAGGAACAGTAGAAGACTCTCTCACAACCAAGGATACTATAAACATCAGCTAAATCGACACAGTTGGGTTTATCAAGCTTACATAGGCAGTGGTTCACACATAGTCAAAATTCACACAAGACACAGCCAAGCCAACTACCAATTGGGTTTATCAGGGTGGAAAGGAGGTGGAAAGTTTGACTGCTAGGCTAGTGAGATCAATCCTAGAGCTATGGACACCTGCACCAAATATAGCCTGGCTTCTAAATCATCTACACAACTAACACCAGGAATCATTCCCTTCTATGATCCATAGTCCGTCGGGTTATGCCTTCCCTCTCTAGTGCTATCCCGGGTGTACAAAGAAGAAATCCAGCCCCCCCCAGATCTATCTATGAGGTTTATTTTTACACTAGGTTCATCAAGTAGGTCCACACTCCATTTCCATTTCCCCAAGATAGTCAGAGACCACACGAGGGTGTACATATAGCGATTATAGTTCTGGGATTAAGGAAACGTTACGAATGCCAACAAGGATGTACACACAATGGTCACAGTTCTAGGTCCAAGAAAACATTACAGAGGCCAAGAAATGCACGCACACACAAAAATTATGAACTTCTGAGCATTGCATGAGCGAGATCTACTGATACAATAACAGAATCCAAATCTTCTTATTGGTTTATCAGTAAAACACAGTTTTTGGATATGCACGTTCGGGAAAACGATTGATAGACAGGGAAATCATGAAGGAGGAAACAAAACTAAAGTGAAGGATGAAACTTCAAGAGGTTTTTCTACATGAGTCTCTGTGCTTGAATGAAAACGAATCAATTAATGAATCCATGATCCATTAGCAAAACCTCCTGCCTTTTTTGCAAAACATGAGGGAAGGTGAAACATGAATGCATTAGGGAATGACATGCATTTTTGGGTCTTTTCTTGCCCATGCAATAAAAAAACACGATTTTTAGAAATGGTGCTCTGCCCATTTCGAATTTCTTCCAAAACTCTTCCCATTCCCACCAAATGGATCAAGGTTAAACCACCCCCCTTATCCTTTAGGAAAATCATGCCCTAATCTCTTTAACGTTTGCGGCGCATAGTTGGCTGTATGTTTTTAATTAATTAATTTGTATTTTACATGATGTCTCAAGCATACCATGCCTGGCTAGCACATAAACCATCGACGTTGATTCTAACCGCCGAACACAAACACAAAATCAATGGTAGGGCCTTGGCCTTGAGCTCCTTGCCATGATTTAATACAATATTTGCACCATTTGAAATTTAATATCACGGGGTCAAAACTGGGGTGTTACAGAGGATCTTAGAACTAGACTCAAGAGAGTCAACGATGAGCCAATGGGTGGGAGAATTAAAAATGCAAGTAGATGAGGTGGTGGCACAGAAGGGATCTCTAGAAAATCATCTAAAGGTAGCTAATGGGAAACATCAAGACATCACTCCTTTCCGTGACCAGGCCTGCAAAATCCGAAGAAAGGTACACCAAGCTCAAGTTAATCTCTCAAGTGAAATGTATAAAGCAAGGCTAATAGTGACAAGATTAAAGGTAATTGCAGCAAAGTCTTTGAATTTTAGAAAAGGACTAATGGAAGTCAGATAAAAGGTTAAAAGCCAGCTGACCTGGGTAGAGGCTAACTCGAAGTTTCCAAAACACCTGCCTTAGAAAACATCCAAAGGCATAAAAATAGAAATGGTACTTCTAGAGTTTTGCAAAAAAGTCTCTGTAAGGTTAAACAATGAAATTTCCAAAACTTTGGAAAAATGTCATGATTTCTATAAAAAGATGCATCAAGTCCATGAGAAATGCAATCTTTATTTGTTTGCAAAGATCACCGATCTCCCAAACAAGGACTGACATATGGCACATATGAAAGATAGAATACAAGAAGATATTCAATACCTTCAGAAAATAAAGTTGTCAACGAAGAAGATATTAACACTTGGGTTGGGAAAGCTTCTGTCAGCAATTATATTGTAGAAGACATGTGTAGATCTTCCCCAGAAAAGGTGACACATGTGGAGACACAATTGGCCATGCATGAAGTGACCATGAAAATTGTGATGGAGCCAATAAACTACAAAAATATTGGAGAAAAGGCCAATGCATGGGGAGAATATGTGTCCAGCTTGATGGGGCCCACTTGAAAGTTTTGTCTATTGTATATTTTGTCATTTTCCTAATGTAAAGCACTAGAAGACGAATTTTCAGAATTCCTAGGGTTAGGGAAGTCGATGAGTCACTAGATGACAAATTCTAATTGTAATATAAATAGAGATAGAGAGTAGAGTTAAAGTACTTTTTTTCTCTAGCACAAAGAGAGTTGGATTATTTGTAAGGATAACTCATTTTTTCTACTAATAAAGAATGACCTACTTGTTGGGAAATGGCTGCACCGGAATTTGCTTTAGATGTGTGGAATTACTTCTTCTTGTTTCCATACAACTGTGAGATTGTTCTAACTTCTTTGAATTATTTCTTTGATTATGAATGATTTTTCTTTCTACATGAATGTTTGTGTATAGAATGAGTAATGAATGTTTTGATTATGCCACATATTTCTTTGACATTATTTTTTCTATAGATATGCATATGAAATTTAACAACTGTCTGTGAGATTAGTATGAATAATTACAGGACATTTCTCTAGCTTTTATATATGTTGCCTACGGGGATATAATAGAATAGAATAGACTATGATAGAATAGACTTGTTTAGATTCAGATTTAAAGAAGTAATTGAGAAAGAAGGAACGATGAGATGGGAGTTAAGAATATATGCATCACTTGTGAGGTTCCTATTCATCAGTTACATGCATTTAGATTAGGCATTTTCATTTCATCCTTCATTTAAAGAAAACAACATAAATGGGGAATCGAGTTGTAACCGATAAAACTTAAAACACTTTAAATCTGTGGTAGTTGGACTGTTAACCTAACGAATTCCCAATACCAAATGGTGGATGATCTAATTGGGATCGATTATCAGGGAGAATCCCTACTGTCGGTACCTGTAGACTTTCTAGGAATCAACAGATTTGCCAGTGCATCAATGGCATAGGAGGGAAGCCAGTGCATCAATGGCATAGGAAATCCATTTGTGAGAAAATATTCCACTGGAACTACATCTGAAATGAGTTTCCCAGAAAATTTTGTTCTTAAATATGAAAAACGAGAAAAGATAAGTTATGAAGAAGAGGTTTCAGGACATGTGTACGCAGTCTCATTTGAAGAAGTAGATCATTTCCGCAAACATTCATGATCTCAAGTCAAGAAACTTGGAGGATTTAAAGTGATCCCTGTACTACCCAGAAGGAATCTCCCAAGAAAAATCCTTTTACACATGAGATTTAGTGCTTGTATAAAATTTTGAAGAACTATTCGATTTATCTCTGCAAGAAATCACTGAACCCCTTGATCAGTTGGGACCAGAGTCCCCTACAACTCAAGTTTTCCCACATTCTCCACCAAAATATTCACCTTGAATTATGGATGCAACTGTTAATCAACCCACATGGAGGGACATAACGCCACTCAACCTAGCTGCACCTTTACACGATTTACCTAAGCACCCAGAACAAGTGTTACCAAAGTTTGATCCCAGAAAAGGTATTTCTGCAGAAGACGATTTAAAAAGTTTTTATCTTGTTCTGAATATTTTAAATGTTGAACATGAATATGTTGTATGCATATTGTTTCCATATACTTTTGAGCCTAAAGCATCTTCATGGTAATTTAGTCTACAAGACAATTCAACAACAAACTAGGATAATTTTGAAAGGGTATTATAATTAACCTCGCCAATCAAAAAACTGTAGCTACCCTTATGAAAGAGTTACTACCTATGAGGATGGAAACGAAAGAAAATTTTCAAGATTTCAATCGGAGATTCACTACTTTATTAAATAGTTTTAGTGCTGCAACAAAACCAACCGAAGAGTCTTTGATATAATATTACACCACAACACTTTATCCTCCCATAGCAATGTTTGTAAAAAGAGTAGTTAAAGCTACATTGGTAGAAAATTATGAAGAATCCAATAAGGTAGAGGCTAATATGGACAGTATCACAAGACATACTCTAGAACTAGAAGTGAAAGCAACTGCTAGTAAGAAGCCTTTGTTTTTAACTAGACCCAAGGAAGAATATTGAAATGAATTGGAAAATGTGGTCAAAATGCTGCAGAAATTATCAAACACGATAGTAGATCTGGAGAAATAGAAGGGATCTCGTTCATCAAGAAATCCATTCAAACCCTACTACAAAGAAATGGAAGAAAGTGTACAGGGACAAACACCTCTACTAAATTATGTTGTTCTGAATGTTAATGAAATTGGCATGGATCATTTCTGTAGATTTCATCAATAATACCACTTAGAAAGAATATTCCAACAACGGATAAATTCAATTACTTTGGTAATGAATCAATTATTAGATGCCCAATTAACAAATCCAAAACAAGAAGAAGGACAAACAAATGAAGAAACCACAATGGTATTATGGGATTGGGAACCCACAATGGGATTGAGTGAGGATGAGCAGGCTGAGGAAATCCAAGTATCATCAGTTAATGTTTTTAACTAGGAGTAAAGGACCGGTGGTGGATCGAAGCTTAGTGCTTCCTAAAAAAAAGAAAATAAAGGAAAGCTTGAAGAAAATTATCAACACTAATCAAATACAACATAAGGTTAATCTGGAAAGCATGAAAGAAAATAGACCAATAATTGATAAACATGTGAGAACTGTGGTAAACATGGGTGGTTTAATTTTCTTAAACTCCCCAGATATTTCCTCATAGGGTCTTTATTTATTTTTATTATCGTCACCGCTTTCGCTTAAATCTTGTTGTTTTTGGTGACATTTAACTGACTCTTCACTAGAACTTTTAGGTATATGGCTGGAAAATTCTAGCTTTCTGTCCTTAAGTTTGTATGATGCAGTTTAAGCCATTTCTTTTTCAGATTCCTTACTTTTTTCTTTTTCGTCATTAGGAATCTTAGCTAACATAATAGCATTTTGTTATTCCCGAGCCTTTGGAGTTTGCTCATTATATTCTTTAACTTTTCTTAATTTAGACCTTAACTCTTTCATAGTTCATTTTAGTTCAGATTTATTATCATGACAATCATTTATGTCTACCCAAATTTCTCCATCCCTTAAGTTACCCTCTTTGTTATTTAAAGGATTTTCTAGGTGATGTTCCTCTTTTGTAGACATCTCTGCATTTGCTATGTTTCTTGCAAAAATATAGTTGTTCTTCTCTTTTCAGTTTGTAAGAGAATTTAACAAAAATAAAATAGAATTTATTTTTCCCATTTTCTGTAGCAGTTCTAGTGTTGGGTGTAACATCCCCAACCCTCTGACCGATGAAGAGGACGCTACCAAACTATCAAACAGACCGGGAAACTAGCCCCATGAAAATGAACATACATAAAATGCTTAAAACATAAAAAATACTAAGATGCATAATCATACATATATTCAGCAGAAGCAAAACAACATTCATTCATACACATGTTCATCATAGTTCATTAACAGTAAACATAATTGCAGGCAACAAATAGACAAGGATACTTATCTCATAAATAACTTGTCTCACAACCAGCTACATCACTGTAACATTCCACCCAACCATAGGCTAGCGTGCTCATCAATCTCTCAACAACACTGCCACCCCCTAGCTGGGCATGATTCCCCAAGGAATAAGGGACTAAGCATGCTTACACATAGTCAAGGTACACAAATCAGCCAATCCCACATGGTAGGGCTTATCAGGTTATCAAGGAGCTGGGAGAAGATAAATGCTAAGCTGGTGATATCATGGAATAGCTAAGGATGCCTACACTAGAGCTATCCTGACCTCTAAGACACCCACACACACCCGACACTAGGAATCAGTCCCTTCTCTACTTCACAGTCCCTCAGGCCCTGACTTCCCTTGCCAGTGCTCTTTCAGGGTTGTGGAGAAGAAATCAAACCATTTAAATCTTTCTGTGTCGCTCCCAAACCCAGGTTTCTCAAGCATACCCAGCCTCCAATCCAACTCCACACAATCTGAAGACCAACCACTTCATGCATGCAGCAAAACCAGTAATTACAGCTTTGACAAGGGAAAATAGTCCCTGAGTTATTCTTGGCCCTATCGTGGCCAAAAAAACACAATTGTAACCTACATCAGCTCCAAAGCATGGAGGAAAACACAACCAACAACACATAGGTGCTCACAGCAGCCACCGATCAGGGAAGACAATAGCCATGTTTCAACGATCAAGTAACAGGACATTACATTGTCCAAACACAGCCAACAAACATGGGAAAACAATGGTCCCTTCTCAACAATGAAGCCACCGCACATTACATAGTCGAAAATGGAAAAAAGTGGAACGATCCCTTGCGTGAATAGGAGGAAGACCCTATCCACAGACCGACAATCGGTGTGAGGGAAGGAAGAATGAACCCCCCCACAATGGATTGTAATCCCTTTTTTTCTCCCTCTACCTGAGGAAAAATGAACAGCTAAAAATGATGGATAGTTTTCCCAAATAGTACGTGAAGGAGAGCAGACTCAAGATAGAGTGGGAGAGTGGCAGTGTTTTCTGTTGGTTTCCTTTCCCCCGCGTGAATGGAATGACCCAGTTGGAGGAGGGTGTGTGTGGACAGGCCTGCAACCCACCACTACTCAGCAAATAAATGCCCTCAACTAACAGTAGTTTAGTAGCTTACACATGGATTTTCCCCAATGGCTCTCACGGGTTAGACAATCCCCCCCCCCCCCTTAACCTTAGGGAATCATGCCCTTTTCATTTAATGTTGCACCGTCGTAGCTGGCTGTAGGTTTATTTTAATGAATGTGCATATTTACATCATGCAAAACTATTATGTGCCGGATAGCATGATATACCATCAGCAACGATCCCAATTGTCGAAACATAACACAACCAAATTGATGGTGGGGATTTAACCTTTAACTCCTCACCATGATTAATTACAATATATACATCATGTACCTTTAATGCAAACAGGGTCAAAACTAGGGTGTTACAATCCCCTCCCCCTTGGAATAACACCGTCCTTGGTGTTCCAATACATAGGAATACATATACCATTTGCACATCAAAATTTTGCAGATCTTTCCCACATTCAATTATTTACTTGAACTTTCAGGACCAAGCCCCTCGGCTTCCACGAGCTTCTCTTGTTGGTTCTCAGCTTTCGGCTCATCCCCAAGTCTAGGGACTTTTTTGTATCTTGAGCATCTCTCCAAGATTTTCTTGGGTCTTGGTAATTGTTTGAAGAAGACTTCCATCCAAGTCCAACAGCTTTTGGTCGGCTGCCATGATCAATGTGCACTACTGGATTTCACTTTTCTCACCTATGAATGCATCATTGAAATTCTATTAGACCAAGCATAATATAGGCATTAAAATTAGTCAATTAATTTCCCAATTGGCATGATAGTCCAAGTCTCATCAAGGAGACTTTCATATTTTTCATGCCTTCCCAACAGGCACATGAGCTCATTCATGTCCATTCTTGGGTAGGGAATTAACTATTCCATCATTCACAATTTACTTTAAGCAAATACACACATTCTATTTTCAGTCATACATGCATTCAACAATCTTTTGTTTTCACAATGCATAAGTATAATCATAAGGAAAGAGTGTAACACCCCGGTTTTGACCCCGTTGCATTAAATGTACATGATGTATATATTGTAATGATCATGGTGCAGAGCTAAAGGCCAAGGCCCCACCATTGATCGGTTATGCTATGTTTTGGATTTAAATTGTCATTGATGGTATATCAGGGCAAGCGGAATACATATTAAGTTTCATCATCATGTAAATATGAATCATTAATTAAAATGAACCCGACCAGCTACGATCGCAGCAAATAAAATGAGAAGGGGCATGATTTTCACAAGGATAAGGGTGGGGAAATTGTCAAACCTTGGCCAATAAGGGAAAATACCCATGTGTCTTCTTTCTTTACCTTACCCAACCACCTCCATTGAACAATGGCTACTGATGGTTGAGGCAGTTATTGTTTTGGGAGTGGGGTGGCAGGACTGTCAGTCCTCACCCACACGCACACTCCACCACATTTGACTTCACGATGGCAAGAGAAACCTTCACGCACTCTCCACTACGCAGGCCTCATGATTGTCTGTTCACCTCCACGCACAGGATTTACCTGGTTTTCACTCCTGTGGGCACATTCTCCTCTCCACGCCTATGCTGAACACTCACGCACGTCCAATTCACATCCTCTCTATAACCTGTTCATCCACGAACAAGCTGGGACCTGTTCACCTTCGTGCATGAATCATTGTCCATTCATTATCCTCATGCACAGGATTTTTCTTGGTTTTTCGACTGATGCAGTGAGCTGAGAGTCGTTCTCTTCCATCCACGATTTGTTGTGAAGGGCCATTCACATTTTCGGTTGTCTCGCAGACTGGTATGGTCTGTGTAAGTCTTCTGATGGATCCATTTCCTGGGACGTGCTGTTGTCTCCCCGCGTTTGTTGGTATTATATGTTGATACATTTTGGGACTATCGTTTTCCCCATGCAGCTGCGTTGCGAGCAGGGATGGGGGCTTGGGTTGCTTGATAAACTTGGTGTTTGGAAACCACACAGACAGAGCTAGAGGGTTGACTTTCTTCTCCACATCCTTTGAATAGCACTGGAAGGGAATGCAGGGCCTGAGGGACTGTGTAGCAGAGAAGGGACTGATTCCTTGTGTTGGGTGTGTGTGGGTGTCTTAGAAGTCAGGCTAGTTCTGGTGTAGGTGTTTTTGGCTATGTATTGAGCCCACCAGCTTAGCATTTAGCCTTTCCCAACTCCTTGATGGCCTGATAAACCCAACTGTGTTGGCTTGGCTGTGTTTTGTATATCCTTGGCTATGTGTAAGCCTGCTAGTTCCCTTATTCCTTGGTGAATAATGCTCGGCTCGGGGGTGGCAGCGTTGCTGAGAGATTAAGGAGCACGCTGGCCTACGGTTGGGTGGAACGTTGCAGCGACGTAGCTGGTTGCGGAGCGAAGTTT
The DNA here is from genome assembly GCA_001517045.1 of Pseudotsuga menziesii. Taxonomy (NCBI): domain Eukaryota; kingdom Viridiplantae; phylum Streptophyta; class Pinopsida; order Pinales; family Pinaceae; genus Pseudotsuga; species Pseudotsuga menziesii. Next base: position 211,355 of record LPNX010503349.1, on the reverse strand, counting down.
CCATAAGATAAGGGATTTTGCACATTTTTACTTCTGCAACTATATTTCGGTTAATGATAATGTTGAACATGTTGAATGAATGCATGTTAATTTTGTTGTGCAAGATACATAGTTGTAGCTGTGAATGTTGAATAATTGCATCTGTGCATGATAAATATTCATGTGTGCTTAGTTTATAGCTGTGTGTGATAAACAATGGCATTGGTGCATGTTTTATTTCAATGTATTTCCGTTTAGCATTATGTTTCAGCAATTTTGTGCTTACGCAATGTTCATGGGGCTCTTAGCCCGGATGGTTAACGCCATGGGTCGCGTCCTCTTCGCCAGTCGGAGGTACGGGGACATGACAGTTAGTGGTATCAGAGCCCATGTTGCAGTATGGGCCTGAATGAACCACCAAGAGGCAGTGACAGAAGCTGGATTGCTTTCTGTCCAGCAAGGATAAAAAATTTGATGACAGCAAACTCCTAAAAAATTGCCTAAGTATTGACAGTCGAAACACTTAGTGGTTCAGACTTCCGACGTAGCGGAAGCTCTAAGCGGAAGCATGTCCGAAGAAACAGTGAAGAGAACCGAAAATTTTTGTCCAAGTGTTCCGCATCGGGACAATTAGCGGAAGGGACTTCCGCTGTTTAGGAAGCCAAAAGCACCAAGGCTTCCGACCAGAAAGGCCGTCGACGCCAAAAATTTTAAAATTGTTCTAAGCAAGTGCCGATCGGAAGAAGTTAGTGTTTGGCGTGCCGCCATTGCGGAAGCCAAAGTCACTAGACTTGAGATGTGGGAAGACAGCCAACGCCGCGAGGAAGTGAAATTTTTCTAAGCAGTTTGGCGCCCGTCAGAAGGAATTAGTGCTCGTGCACTCGCCGTTGTAGAAGCCAAAGGCACTAAGCTTCCGATGTGGAAAGAGCGTCGACACCGAAAGTTAAAAATTTCTCTAAGGCCGAAGTCGGAAGAAGAAAGTGTTTCGTGAGCCGCCGTTGCGGAAGCGAAAGCACTAAGTCTTCCGACGAGAAAGACTACCGACGCCGATCGGAACAGGAAAGTGGTTCATGTGCCACCGTTGCGAAAGCGAAAGCACTAAGTCTTTCGACGAGAAATACTGCCGATGCCGATCGATAGAGGAAAGTGGTTCGTGAGCCGCCATTGCGGAAGCCAAAGCGTTAATTCTTCCGATGAGAGAGACCGCCGAAACGTTGAAACAATTAGTGGTTCTGAGATCCGATTTTGCGGAAGAATTGGAGGAATCAGGAGCCGATTCTACAGAGGAAATTTTGAATTTTCCATGGGATTTCTCAGCGAATTTTGATGGTATTCAGTGGGATTTTCAGCAGATTTTCAATGAAATTTCAGGGCTGAATAGTGAGAAAGTGGCAGCGATCTTATGCGCTAGATTGCGCAAAAACCAATGATTTACTATAAAAATAAAAAAATAAAAACGAGGGCGCTGCCCTCGACCCACCCCTGGAAGGAGGCAAGCCCCCTTGACCCCCATCGTCCCCCTCAGATAGATGTTCTTTGATGAATAAAATCTAGTATTTGAGCAAATTGTTATTTTATGAATATTCCAGGAGAAGGTAAGTGATTCTGATTTATATAAATGTTATGCATCTAACATTTGTGTTATTAACACATTTCCATAATCATAGTCACCTTCAAGGGAAGTATTCTAGGTAGTGCATTTTGATAAGTAAGTGGTGGTTTAGTATGAGAACCCATGATGAGTATGATGCTCGAGATTCTTACGAGCGAGTAGAAAATGCCATGGGAGAGAATGTCCATAATAGAAATGATGACATTGAGTCTAATGGAAGGAGATTCCAAGAGACACCGCCAGATGTTGTAGCTACCATGAGAAGTTTAATTAAATCCCAGGAAGAGCAGCATCAGTTGAACGCTGCTATGTTGTAGAGTTTGACAGAATTACAAAGAAAGATAGACTCTGGACGAGGTACAGCAAGACCAGAAGGCAGTAAGAGCAGTACTAGGAGAAGGAGAAGGACTTCTAGTGGATCATCTAATTCGGAAGAATCCAGTGGGGATTCAATCTCTTCTTCGCATAAAAGGAAAATAAAGAGACACCATAGAGATCGCTCGCATGATGAATTTAAAAAGGCAAAACCTCCTACATTTGATGGTGAGATAAAGAGAGGACAGGAGGCTGAAGCATGGCTTCTTGGGATAAAGAAGTACTTTCAAGTGCATGATTATTCAGGAAACATGAAGGCAAGAGTTGCCATATTCAACCTCAATGGAAGAGCATCCATTTGGTGGGAACACTTCAAACAAGTAAAGAGGATCAGTGAAAGGAGACTTAAGTGGAAATAGTTCAAGAAGTACTTCAAGCAGAAGTATCTCTCTGACATGTATTATGATGACAAGATTAAGGAGTTCCATGAGCTGATATTGGGACAGCAGACCATGGAAGAATATGCAAATAAGTTTTTGGAGCTGTTGAGGTATGTCTGGTACATCAGAGATGAAAAAGTGAAGGTCCAGCGTTTTCTGAGTGGATTACCTCAGTCTTACAAAGATAGAATTGAGTTTTATGAGCCTAGAACTCTTGAAGAAGCAATAAGAAAAGCTAAGTATTGTTATGAGAAAAACAAAGGTAAACCTGATTACCATAAGGCATGGAAGGACAAGAAAAACGAGAAGTTTGACCAAAGAAAGAAAGGTTTTAAACCTTCTAATTTCAGGAATCAGTAGAAGCAGCCATCTCAAGCTACGAGTAAGCCAGTTGGAGTGGCAGGAGAAAAGCCTAAGGACCCACCATAGAATAGAGGACCACTCCAATGTTGGAAATGTGGAGGACCCCACATGCGCAGGAATTGCCCACTCGAGAATGAGAGTGTCAGGCCAGCTTATAACGTTCAAGAAGCAGAAACAGTGGGTCAAGTAGCAAGGGTAGTACCCAGCATTTATGCAGCACTAGAGGACTACCAAGCAGATCACCAGTCAACTGTGGTTGAAGTAGCAGGTAAGATTGCTGAGCAATCTGTTTCTATTTTGATTGACCCTGGTTCTACGCACAGTTACATTACTCCTAGAGTAGTGGAGATTTGTGCTTTTAAGAAATTAAAGCATAGGAAGTCTTGGTTAGTCCAGCTAGCCATTGGAACTAAGAGAAAGGTCAGTGAAATGGTAGAAAAATGTCCATTGGTCATGAATGGATTGGTCATGTGTGTAGATCTGAATGTTCTACCGCTTGGTTCCTATGATGTTCTCATTGGAATGGATTGGTTAGAAGCTCACCGAGTGAATCTTGATTGTTACAATAAGACTTTTGAATGCATGAATGAAGAAGGGAACCTAGTAGTCGTGAAAGGCATTCCAAAGGTGATTTCAGTACGGCAGGTTTTAGCAATGCAGTTAAAGAAGTTCTATAGGAAGGGTTGCCAGTTGTATGTAGCTCATATCTTGGAGACATCAGGAGATGAAACTCCGAGGTTGGAGGACTATCAGGTGTTACAGGAATTCAAGGATGTGTTTCCTTATGAGATACCAGGGCTTCCTCCAAAGAGGGACATCGATTTCACAATTGAACTTGTGCCAGGAGTGGCACTAGTGTCCAAGGCACCCTATAGGATGAGTACACCGGAGATGCTAGAGTTGAATATGCAACTGCAAGAGTTGTTGGAAAAGAAGTATGTCCGACCGAGTGTGTCTCCTTGGGGAGCACAAGTTCTGTTTGTAAAGAAGAAAGATGGTACACTCAGGTTATGTATTGATTACAGACAGTTGAACAAGGTTACCGTGAAGAATAAATATCCTCTGCCTAGGATTGATGACCTCTTTAATCAAATGAGAAGAGCAAAGGTATTTTCTAAGATTGACTTGAGGTCTGGTTACCATCAGGTGAGAATCAAGGATGAAGACATTCATAAGACAGCCTTCAGGACAAGCTATGGACATTATGAGTTTGTAGTGGTACCATTTGGTCTCACAAATGCACCAGCTACATTTATGTGCCTTATGAATAGTGTCTTCAGAAAATATTTGGACAAGTTCATTCTTGTTTTCCTTGATGACGTTCTTGTTTATTCTAAGAATGAGGAAGAGCATGAAGAGCATTTGATATTGCCATTGCAATTGCTCAAGGAGCATCAGTTGTATGCAAAATTGAGCAAGTGTGACTTCTATAGAGATAGAATTCAGTATTTGGGTCACATTATCTCAGAGGAGGGTATATCTATGGACCCTGAAAAGATAGAAGCCATTGTGAATTGGCCTACTCCAAGAAATGTGACAGATGTAAGATCTTTTATGGGACTTGCAGGATACTACAGGAGATTCATTGAGGGATTCTCCAAAATTGCACATGCCATCACTTCTTTGCAAAAGAAGGGGATGAATTTCGAATGGACATCGAGGTGTGAAGAAAGTTTCCAGAGGTTGAAGAGTCTTCTCACTAGTGCACTAGTATTGAAAGTTGCAGATCCAGAAAAGGATTTTGTGGTGTGTACCGATGCATGCGGACAAGGGCTTGGAGGAGTCCTTATGCAGGATAACCACGTGATATGTTATGAGTCAAGAAAGCTGAAGGAACATGAGAAGAACTATGCCACTCATGATCTAGAGCTTGCAGCCATAGTACATGCTCTCAAGATGTGGAGGCATTACTTGATGGATAGGAGATTTGAGCTCAGGACAGACCATTGTGGTCTGAAGTATCTATTTGATCAGCCTACTCTGAATGCTAGGAAAGCAAGATGGCTAGAGTTTTTACGTGAGTTTGATTTTTAAATCAAGCACATAAGGGGAAAGGAGAATAAGGTAGCTGATGCCCTCAGCAGGAAAGTGCAGGAAATGCATGTGGCATCTCTTAGTATTTGACAATCGGAATTGGGGCAGCAGATTGTTAATCATGTTGCTGGAGATGAATTGTATGGGCAGGTAAAAGGAAAATTGCAACAGTAAAGTATTGAGAAGAGGTATGAGGGATATAAATTGGAAGAAGATGGACTTCTTACTTATAAAGGTAGAGTTTATATTCCAAATGTAGCAAACTTGAGGAGAGTTGTTATGGATGAAATCCATCAAGCTCCGTATTCTGGTCACCCAGGGTATCAGAAGAAAATTGCTACAGCTAGAAAGCAGTACTTTTGGCTAGGAATGAAAAGGGATATGGCTGAATACATTTCAAGGTGTATAAAATGTCAACAGGTGAAGGTTGAGAATCGACACCCTGTAGGTTTGTTGCAGCCTTTTCCAATTCCGGAATGGAAATGGGAAGTTATTTCCATGGATTTTATTACAGGATTGCCAATGACTTGGAGACAACATGATTCCATCATGGTTGTGGTAGACAAGTTGACAAAGGCAGCACATTTTATACCGGTTAAGTCTACGTATGAGACTGGAAACATTCCAAAGATCTTCATGAAGGAGATTTTCAAATTGCATGGAGTGCCCAAGGCAATAGTCTCTGACAGAGATGTTAAGTTCACTTCCAACTTTTGGAAGGGGTTGTTTGCATATTTGGGTACAAAGCTGAACTTCAGCACTGCATACCATCCTCAGACAGATGGTCAGACAGAGAGAGTTAATCAGGTGCTTGAAGATATGCTTCGCATGTACGTAATGGACAAACCAACCAAGTGGGAAGATTACTTACACTTGGTAGAGTTTTCTTATAACAATGGACATCAGGCATCCTTGGGGATGAGTCCGTATGAAGCCTTGTATGGAAGAAGGTGTAGGACACCAGTGACTTGGGATAATCCAGTGAACAGGATTGTGCTTGGGCCAGAATTGCTCAAGGAAATGGAGCAAGAGGTTGTAAAGATCAGGCAAAAGCTAAAAGTAGCATAGGACAGACAGAAAAGCTATGCAGATAAGCATAGGGTGAACCGGGAGTTCAGTGTTGGGGATCATGTTTACCTCAGAGTGAGGGAAATGAAGAGTTCCTTGAAGCTTGGAAGTTGTGCCAAGCTGTCACCCAGATATTGTGGGCCGTTTGAAGTGCTTGAAAGAATAGGGCAAGTTGCATATAGACTTGCATTGCCTGCTAGCACTAGGGCTCATAATGTTTTTCATGTTTCTTTGCTTAAGAGATATGTACATGATCCTAACGATGCGATAAATTGGGATGTGATTTAGGTGGAACCCGAGGGAGAGTTTCGAATCGAGCCAATGCGCATCCTCGACAAGAAGGTCACAATGCTCCGGAAACTAGCCATAGGGCAGGTAAAGGTGCAATGGGAGCACTTCAGACCTGAAGAGGCTACATGGGAGCTGGAGGATGCCATGTGATTGGCACATCCATTTTTGTTCAATTTTGTGGAACACTGAGGCGTGCTCTTCCATCCACGATTTGCTGTGAAGGGCCATTCACGTTTTTGGCTGTCTCGCAGACTGGTATGGTCTGTGTAAGTCTTCTAATGGATCCATTGCCTGGGACGTGCTGTTGTCTCCTCACGTTTGTTGGTATTATACGTTGATACATTTTGGGACTATCGTTTTCCCCATGCGGATCCGTTGGGAGCAGGGATGGGGGCTTGGGTTGCTTGATAAACCTGGTGTTTGGAAACCACATAGACAAAGCTAGAGGGCTGACTTTCTTCTCCACAATCCCTGAATAGCACTGGAAGGGAATGCAGAGCCTGAGGGACTGTGCAGCAAATAAGGGGCTGATTCCTTGTGTTGGGTGTGTGTAGGTTTCTTAGAAGTCAGGCTAGTTCTGGTGTAGGTGTTCTTGGCTTTGTATTGAGCCCACCAGCTTAGCATTTAGCCTTTCCCAACTCCTTCATGGCCTGATAAACCCAACTGTGTTGGCTTGGCTGTGTTTTGTATATCCTTGGCTATGTGTAAGCCTGCTAGTTCCCTTATTCATTGGTGAATCATGCCCGCTTCGGGGGTGGTAGCGTTGCTGAGAGATTAAGGAGCACGCTGGCCTATGGTTGGGTGGAACATTGCAGCGATGTAGCTGGTTGCAGAGTGAAGTTTCCATAAGATAAGTGATTTTGCACATTTTTACTTCTGCAACTATATTTCGGTTAATGATAATGTTGAACATGTTGAATTAATGCATGTTAATTCCGCTGTGCAAGATACATTGTTGTAGCTGTGAATGTTGAATAATTGCATCTGTGCATGATAAATATTCATGTGTGCTTAGTTTATAGTTGTGTGTGATAAACAATGGCATTGGTGCATGTTTTATTTCAATGTATTTCCGTTCATCATTCTGTTTCATCAATTTTGTGCATACGCAATGTTCATGGGGCTCTTAGCCCGGATGGTTAACGCCATGGGTCGCGTCCTCTTCGCCGCTTGGAGGCACGAGGACGTGACAAAGAGAGAGCAGAAAGAGTTTTTCCCCTATTTGTCTTGTTCCATCCTGGAACCCACACCACCATTGTGGTTTTCATGCTCTTAGCCTCTTTCACTTCACCGTCAATGTTGGATCAATCCCTCTTGGTCATGACACTTAGTGTCTCCAGTCTATTTCATACCTCTCAACCATGGAGCCTCCCCACATGGTTTGTCTTGACTGCTAGGAACTTCATAGTATCACTAGCACCTTTTTCATTACTGCTCATTCTGAGCTCTTCAGGATAGTCACATGTCCACATGCACCCCTAGGATGCTTTCATAGTCCTCGCTTCCAACGATACCTATATTCAAACATTGAATAAATTCACATGTTTAGTTTATTCTCATAAGTTTTTATCTCTTAAACAAGAGCTTAAAACATCATAACCAAATCATATACACATGCATATCCATAAGCAAGAATTGCAAGATAATCCAATACTTATCTATATTCTGTGTTTCCTCGTTGGTCCACAGGATCCTGCTTCACTTTGCAAGCCTTGGGATCGCCTATGGACTTGGATGTTAGGTCAGCACACGGGATGCTTCACAACATCCTTTTATATATACATCAGGCATAGTCCAGACAACCTTCAGTTGGGTTTATCAAACCGTCTAGCCAATCCAATATACAATTGGGTTTATCAGGCTGCTACCAATCAAGCCAATACAATGCTGGGTTTATCAGGATACTTAGCCAAGCCAGCTAACAATTGGGTTTATTATACTAAAGGTAGTCAAGCCAACACTGTACCGTTTCCACAATTTGCACAACATCAAATAATTACACAGTTAAGCCAACCTTCAGTTGGGTTTATCAAACCGTCTAGCCAAGCCAACATACAATTGGGTTTATCAGGCTGCAACCAATCAAGCCAATACACTACTGGGTTTATCAGGCTACTCAGCCAAGCCAGCTAACAGTTGGGTTTATCAGACTACAGGTATTCAATCCAACACTGTAACGTTTCTACAATTTCCACAACATCAAATAATTACACAGTCAAGCCAACCTTCAAATGGGTTTATGTTATCAACCCAAATGGCACTTCTCCATCCGAGTGTTTACATTTCCTATGTTGGAGCACAAAAGGACATTTATGGATTGAAGGTTTCCTAAAACACTATAGATGGTGTTACGGAGAGAAATTCCTATGGCTTGGGGTACCACAACAGATAGCTTCACTCCAGAAATCAATCCTTCCCAATATGCAATAGAAATTAAATGTCTAACACTAAAGGATCAGACCTTGTACCTTATTCCGAACGGTTGAAGTAGATCCCCGTTGAGCTTTCCAATCTTTAGCTTGAATTGATAGATCACTTCCTCAACAACAAGTAAACAATACAAGCATTCTATATATCATGGTGTTAGAACTATTCTAGCATATATAATCAATAATGTATAAGCATTTGACATAATCCCATGGATAAAATATTCATTTAAACACACATTATTGGACAGGAAAAGATATTTCTATTAATATAAATCATAGATTACAAGATACAACCTCTGACGGCATGTCTGCGAACCAGAGAAACTGAATCCCCCACTTGGGCCTCCACCACCTCAATCCTCCATCTCTCGATAGCAAGCTCACAAGCAAAAGGCAAGCTTGGGAAGAACACACTAGTGCTCCAAGGGACAAAGGGATGCAGACTGAAGCATAAGTTCCGACAACAATGGACTATAGTTTCTTTGCTCTCAATTCTCTCTTCTTCCCTTCAATGTACCAAGGGGTTCCTTATATAGCTTTCAAAGGGGTAATGAAAGGTCAAATCCGAGCGATCTCAAGGAATAGGGAAGGCCAGGAGTCAAATGAGTCGGATCCATGTCAAGGAAAACTCCAAAAAGATTTGGATTATGCACACATCTCAATGTATGCGGTTTTAGTGATCAAACCCACGTATATATGCACTTATAGGTTTAAAAGTCACGTGTATCATTTTTCACATGTTTTTAGGGATGATCAAGGAAACATCAAAGGACAAAAAATGGTCCATGGGGTCTAAGGAGTCTGCAGTGGGACAGGGGAAGGCCATACAAAGTGTGATTCACCTGGAGTGGTGAAAATAGCTATAACAGATGCCCCCTAATTTGTGAGGTCATAGGGGTCCTACGATGGCTGAAATACATTATAAGTCCATCCCAGAAGTGGAGTGATGAAGGATCCCAAATGGAAGACCAACCACCCAATCATCATAGTACACTAATACAACTCTGCACATAACTGCAAGTACATATAGTAGTCCCGGATACATGAGAGTACAATGGCCATGAATAGGCATGATACATGATATTACATATGTGGTCATCGCCACGTACAATATACATAGATTAAAATCTCCATGATGAAGATATACAAAGGACCATGATCTCCATAATGGCTGAAGATATAACAGATCAAGATCTCCATAGTGGCTGGAAATATCTGACATATACTGGAATCAAGTCATGAGAGATGAGATCTCATGAACACGGGCACGATCAAGGAGGTAGCATATAAGAGATGCCACCAATCTAGAAAGTCTTCTACACAAACTGCTACGTGATCTGATCCCGGGGGCGAGCCCAGAAAGTCATCGAACGCGCTCGAAACATTTGAGACCAATAGGATCATTTTTCTGACGTTAGTGCAAGTCAACATGAGCATAATATAAGTGTGTAACATAGAATCATCCACATGAAAATGAAAAATCATTCAACCACATTAGGGACATGATTTGATTACGGAGTTCACCAGATCTCCTGGCTACGTCTCCGAGCCTACTCCAAAATAGAGTGACCAATACATTGCAAAGATGCACAAATACATAAGATATACCACAATGGATTCACCTGCAGAGTCTTCATCATTTGTTCATCTCTATCGCTGCACCATAACTGCCTCTGATGGGTCACATAAGTGCACAAGCTATAGGACTCAATCAAAGACTGCATAAATAAAGCAAGCAAATGCCTGCCTCCTTTGTCTCGAGAAGTTTCCAAACTTGGACATGAAGATATTTTCCCAATGTGGCCAATCACACTCTTTCAACTGACTCTACGAGCCATGAACCTCAAGCAGATCAAAGACTTGCATAATGTTGCAAATCACACTCTTTCAACTGACTCTACAAGCCACGAACCTCGAGCTACACCACACGATCTTCTGCAGGATAGTCTCAATAGACGACAATATGTTTGCATGACAAGTGCATCAATAAAAACAAAGTCACACTCTTACCAACCAATCCCTTCACCTTTGTCCTTCAGGATGAGAGTGTAGATGGTCGCTACTTGCCTTCAAATGCAAATTGAAATGTTTCCTCCTCGAACTGACTCTGCTTCTTTGTCTCCTACGCTGGATCACCTTCGGACATGATGGAGCCATGCTTGCTCTATAAGA
>LPNX010503349.1:162514-200244 GCA_001517045.1 Pseudotsuga menziesii | reverse complement strand
TAATTTTTCCACTCACTTCAAATATTAATCATTTTACAATTTCTCATGAGTAAATGCATGAATTTCCTAAAACTCATTTCAAGCACAAATGCATGCATGATGGTCATCATGCCACTTCATCATGCCATGTCACCATGCCACATCATTATGCCATGTCATCATGCCACATCATCATGCCATGTCATCATACCACATCATCATGCCATGTCATCATGCCACATAATCATGACACATTATCATGCCATGTCATTAGAATGCACTTTTTGACTACCACGTGGCAGCTTGAGGGAGTGCCACGTGGCACTTCAGCCAAAATTTTCCCTGTTGGGGCCAAACTTCAAAACGCAATATCTTTTGCATCCGGAGTCCGTTTGACACGCCGTTTGCACCATTGGAATTGGCTTGATGAGATCTTTGACATGGTACTATTTTTGTTGCAATATGATGATTTTGAAAATTGGCCTTTTTAGATCCTCCCAGATCACTACAAGTACATGTCCTACTATGCGAATAGAGGTGTCGAGGTCGAACATAGTAGTCCATCGTCTGATTACTGGTCATTAATGTATACCGTTAACAGACGCAACATCACCCATCGATGATGAAAATGGGAACCAAGGTACTAGAGTGCAAACTAACAAGTCTGAATAAATGTGTTGAGGTCGAACACTTGAGAGGATCCATCAATCAGGGGACATTGATGTATTCCCAAAAACTGTCGATGGCGAGAGAACCTGCCACTGATGACTGCAAGTCTCAAGGAACTCAAAAATGACTCTAGATTCCAATCCCAAAATAAATGATCTGAAGTCAATGGGATGAAATCCGCTGGAAGGAGGGCATTAAGGAATCCCCCATCATCATAACATAAGGTACTCAGCAAAGCTGTATAATGTGGAAGGACTCGATCATAAGGTGCACAAACCAGTAACTATACCGGGAATGGCCGATATGCAAAGTCAAGATAACTGAGGAATGGTCGACCCAGTCTTCAACTTCCTTTGAACAAGAGCATAACAATGTATGGTGACTGAATGAAGGCGGCATAGACTCGATATACAAACTGGGACATCTTTGCGACACAGGAGGCATCAACAGAGGCTCCATAGGGACTAGAAGCTTAACCAGTCGATGGAGATAAACACAGATAAATGAGTACAGCTCCTAAAGTCATACTATAACCCAACCAATGGATGTGATATATAGTACTCTGTTCGAAGGCGACATGACTCAACAGCTGCCATAGATAACATCTTTCCTTGTCTGGATTTTTGTTTTTTTAATTTTTTTTTGCCTTTTTCAATGATTTAAAAAGCTTGAAAAAAGAATAAAATAGCTTTATAGTTACATACTAGGAGGAGACGAGTGTCATAAGGGAAAACAAACTAGTTCCAAGCAGTGGAACATACCTATGCTCAATTCAAGGATACATGTGTAGGATATCGACACTCGGGGGAAAATCCCCTCCCAGTAAAAAAGGGAATCAAGCTGCGAAGGATATAAAAAATGGCTCTGCATGGCTAGACATGAGACAAGCTCAGGCTATATGGCTGAAACGCAATGTCAGGGAAGCTGACATAAAGCTCAATAAGGCAGGAAAAGCTCATGATAATGCATTCACAACTTGACATGAGGCAGTCCTAAGGGAAACAGGCCAGCAAAAGGTCAAGAGGAGTATGAGGCTCTTGCGAAATGTCATGGCGGTACTATACAACGGACTCCCACACCCTAGAGGAGAAAATGTCAGCATGGGCACCAAATGCAAATAAGGCGCTAACTAGGGTACCCATGTAAAGTGAATCTCTACCACTCATATCATGCCACTTCTAAAGCAGCAAGATGTTTCCGTGACATAATATAGTGGGTTCGTACCTAAGGTCATGATGAGATGGTCATAAGGTTATACAAAATGCAAATGGTGATGAAACCTAACCTATATGCCAGTTTAGACATGATACCTGAGATCGGCACGAACGGGTCAATCCAATGGCTGAAACAACACTGAAAAAGGTCCTCTACATCACAAATTATGTAAAAAACGGTCCAAAATAGTTAGAAAATGTTGAAACTATAGGAAAGGGGGTAAAAATTTTCAAATATTTGAAAATTTTCTCTAAATAGTAAATAATTCAAAATATTATAAATCATTTGAAACTTTTACCCATTTGACCTCTGATTTTCAACAGCGAATTCCAGGAGATCCAGCCAGCGGAATCCACTACCGTTTCTTCCAGGTATTTACTCATGCTCTCCTCTTTCATTTTGATACAATTTTTATGAATTTCCATGGTTAAATAAGGTTTCTAGGCCAACCCAAAATGGGCATTGCAGCCCATGTGAAAATCGAGGTTTTTTCCACGTATAGGGCTGGATATACGCAAAAAATGGCCTCAAACCCGCGTGCATACGTGGCTATTTTGAAAATAGTCGCGTATGAGGCCGCACATGTGGTTTTTCAATAAAATAATGGGCAAATTTTCAATTTCTTGTGTAGGATGGTCCTAGAAGGGAGAGAGTGTGAGCATGGTGAAGTAGAGGAAGCAGTAAGGGCCGATTTAATGGCTCAACAAGCTCTATGTGCATGCGGACTCTACAAGTTTTGGTGTCTTGGTGGTTTGAGGGCCAAACCAAGACTATTATAGATGCTGGTGGATTACTAGGATCTAGACTCAGAGTCCTTCCATATAGATGGGATGTCCCTCACCATAGAGGTGGAGGACATATATTTCATTACAAGGCTTTCTAGACGAGGGGAAGTGGTGAAACTTCGTTCTCATGGTGGGCCAGGAGGTGGCCTTACTATCGACGAGTACATTGTAGTGTACTATTATCCAGAAACAGAGAAGGTGGGGAGTCAAGTCCCTACCAATGCTATACAGGTGCTAGGTCTAAAGGCCATATTATTGACACTAGGCAGGATAGCAGGCTTGGAATCACTCCACCAGGCCTCGCAGCCTCTAATGTTCTATGCTGTGGAGTGCATGAGACCGACGATCTATGACTAGAGCACTACACTATTGAGCAACATGAAACATCAGCTCAGTGAGTGTAAGGTAGGCAAGGTGTGAAACTTTGGGTTCAACAGTATTTTGAGCACGTTTTTCTTCAAGCGTGTTCCAGTATTGAGCCCTAGAGTGGACGTTCCTCTTCATGGGGTTCAAGATCCGGCCCAACAGAGTTGGGAAGATGCTATGCACAGATTGGGGGGTGGTAGGGTGGCCAACCCATATCCAGCTGACTTCTGTCGATGGTGGCGATGACAGATAGTTTCCATCGATGACTACCCCTATGCAGGGATAGATTTCCGGGGGGACCCGGACATGCCGTTACCACCAGGATCGGCATATGGTGATATAGGTAACGAATCTCAACCCTCTCTTTTTAAATTTTGATTTATTTATTTTTTTTGTATTTTCTTGATTATTTGGAATCAAAAAGACATATTTTTGGGCGATAACACATAGTGACATCTACCATTTGTGTGCAGATGTGGGACCATGGCGACCAGAAGGCTTCCCTCATCATAGACGGAGGGGAAGAGGAGATGACATCATGGGTGTGGATGCGGAGTGGACGCTCCAGAGCATTCATACCAATTTTGTGAGATTGACTCATAGAGTTCCCATGGTGCAAGTCGAGGACTTTCTTGAGGTGATGCAGCGGCAGGTGGTGGGTGTACCATGCGCATGGGTGCGTTTATTCCGACGACTAGCTAGAGTCGTAGTGAACTTCCATGTTCACAACCCTCCTCCTCCTCCACAGGATTAGACACCTGGGAGTGTATGCATTTTGTACTACCGTGTACTATATGATGGTGGCTTGAAAGCCCCATTTTTGTATCATGACACTATGTATTATCACATTTTGGATGTATATATAAAAAAAATTATGGTGATCGATTTATTTATTTACATGTGTAAAAATTGTGTTTGTGATTAATTTATTGTGAATGAAACAAATGCCAATCTAACACGCAGTTAGCATATGAGTCAGCAACTTGATTATTATTTCTTGGAATGTGTATATATGTTATATTGTCAAATTGTCGTTCTAACAATCTCACACGCAAGAATCTTCTCAATAACATCGGATCTCTAACATGGTACAAACCATTGAGCTGTGACACTACTAACTCCGAATCAAGACGTACCTCAAGAGACAAAATGCCATGTAAAATGGCATCCCGTAGAAGCTCGATAACGACGCTGTATTCAGCAACATTGCTGGAAGATGGCCGTAGACATATGCCTCCTGATGACAGTACCTGACCCATAGGAGTATAAATCACCCAAGCAGCAGAGGATGAGTGTTGAGTGTGACGGTTTGCACCATCCGTGAATCCTATGTAGGTGGAATATTCCATTGACATCTACCAAAAGAAACGAAAACTAATCACAAAACCAATCATGATAAGAAAAAGACCTAACTATGCAAAGCTGTACAATAATATACAATAAGCAGCCTTGGCTGAATATTATCATAGTATTTTTTGAGATAGAGCCCATTTCTAGGCTCCGCCAAGGCCGTTCCTTCGTAATCCACTAACTCATACACACCCTTTTCTAACACACACTTGACCACATAAGGACCACGCCACATAGGATTAAATTTCCCTGCCCCCAAGGGTTCTTTCGGTTGATCCTACAAAAGGACCAAGTCTCCTTCACTAAATGCCCTTGGACAGACAGAATTATTGTACTGGACCCTTACGTGACGTTTATTGACTTCTAGAGCCACCAAGGAATCCTAACGTTGCTCATCAAGTTGCTCAAGGTGAACCAAACGCCCCTCCAATGGGGAAGTGTCTGGTAAGAGTTCTACAGCTAGTTTCAATGAAGGAATTTCACATTCAACTGGAAATATCGACTCCACTCCATGTACAAGTTGATATGGAGAGAAACCAGTGGCAATCTTAACAGCGGTTCGATATGCCCAAAAAGAAGGATATAACATGATGTGCCAATTGTTCTTTCTTTGTGCGATGGTTCATTGGAGAATGGATTTGAGTGATTTATTCACTGCCTCTACCTGTCCATTCACTTGGGGGTAGTAAGAATAGGAATGGTCTTGCTTATACCCTAACTTGAATGCCAACTCTTCCATCATACGGTTCTGAAAGTGAGAGCCATGGTCAGTGACAAGCTCTTTCGAAATCCCGAACCGAGTAATAATTTGGTTGAACACAAAGTGAGCAGTTGTCTCACCATCGGATTTGACTAAAGGCATAGCCTCAGCCCATTTCGTGACATAATCAACAGCCACTATAATATGATGGTGCCCCCCAGCCGAAGCTGGGTTGCAATACATAAAATCGAGCCCCCACTTAGTGAAGGGACCGTCGGTGATAATGGGATGTAACGGGGCAGGTTTCGAGCACATATTACATGCGAACACCTGGCAAGGGTGGCACCTCTTGACCGCATCAACAAAATCCTTAAATATTGACGGCCAAAAATAACCTGCTCTTAAAATCTTTTGAGCTGTAGAAATCCCAGATAAATGACCACCACATGCCCCTCCATGGCAATCATTCAACACTACCTCAGCCTCTTCATGAGTTAAACAACGCCGTAAAATGGAATCTACCCCACGGCGGTACAAAGTATTGTCCACTATGAGGTAGTTCTTAGAGACGTGACGTAATCATCGTCATCCATCTCACGAGAGGTGAGTAGGGGTATTTAGTGTTTGTAAATATATTATGATATCCCCATACCATGGGTCTAACATTGAGATTAAGAAGACGTGTTCATCGACAAACATATCTTCACAAACCAACTCCTCGGCCTCGCTCGGGAAATCTGATATAAGCTCTACAAAAATTAAAGACTTCTTCAATTTTTCCGAAACAAACTCAAGATCGAATTCTTGCAGAATGACAATCCATTTATTATACTTCCCCCCAATCATCCATCAGGTGAGGACGAATTGAAACGGATTGACATGGGCTACAACCAAGGTCTGGCGAAGGAGAATATAGTGTCTCAACCGCTGAACCGCATGTACGGTAGCTAAAGCAAGCTTCTCGACATGAGAATAATGAATCTCTGCATCAATAAGGTTCTGGCTCAAGTAATATATGACATGCTCTTGGAGCTCCTCATCCTCTTGAACCAAAACCATACCAATCATCTCTAAGGACGTGGCCACATATAATAGAAAATCACAGCTGTAATCCAGGGGACTAATCACCGGGGCTGATGCTAGGGCTCACTTGAGTGCATTGAAGGACTCCTGGGCTCACTCATCCCAATAAAAGGGGGTGTCCTTCTTCAAGAGACGCATGAAGCCTCTAGTCAAATTGGCAAAGTTGACAATAAATCTTTGTAAGAAGTTTGTTATGCCTTGCAAACACTGAATATGACGAATATTCTTTAGGGGAGACAACTGAAGTATTGCCTCAACCTTCAAAGGGTCGACTCTTATACCCTCTTTAGAAACAATGAATCCTAACAAACGCCCTGATTTCACACAAAATATGCACTTATGAGGATTTAGTCTAACCGAATAGTGCTGACATCTTTCGAATACCAATCTCAAGTGATAGGGATGACACATTCTCATGCGAGAATGAGCAGCAAGGTCATCCAAAAATACCTCGATAATTGACTTGAGATCGTGGAAGATCAAGGTCATTGCCTGCTGAAATGTAGCTCTGGCATTTTTAAGGCCAAAAGGAATTTTTTGATATGCAAACGTTCCCCAAGGACAAATAAATGCAATCTTATGTTGGTCCTCAGGTTTAATCTGTATCTGATTATATCTGGAAAAGCCGTCCATAAAGGAGAACACCTCGCTACCCACACACTCATCCAAAATCTGATCTATAAATGGTGTGGGGAAGTTGTCCTTAGGACAGGCACGATTCAAATCGTGGAAATCAGTACATATGCAGATCGCTCCCTACTTCTTATCAACCGGAATGGGGTTTGAAACCCACTTCATTAAGGGAATGGGATAGATGAAACCAGCTTTCAACAGCTTCTCTATATCTTGCCTTAATCACGGGTGCTTTCCTAGGATTCACCGCACGTAAATGTTGTTGAACAGGCTTAGCATTGGGGTAAGTCTTAATATCGTGCTCGACAATACGAGGGTCAATACCTGGCATCTCATCGTAAGACCAAGCAAAAATATCATGAAATTCCTTAAATAGCTTGGTGTATTCAAGAATCTCAGCATGGGAACATTGTGCCCCAATATAGACATTCTCTATTATGCCAGCATTGTGAGAGATGTTGATAGGAATCGTTGTAGATATGTTTGCCATGTTTCCATTAGCCATCTGACCAGGAGAGCTTAATGGAACCATAGGACTACCAACTCTCTGACTAAGAACCGCCCTAAAATCCTCACTCTCCAAATGGTCAAGCTCTGGAAGAAAGTACGATCTATGATGAAGTTCCTCCCATGGTGGCTCAACTCCCAACATAGCCTCAATAATCGCTTCATTTGAAGGGAAAACCGTATCAATGTAGTCGTGTGCGTGAGAAGACTATACTGCCCATGCCGACAGCACATGAGGGTCATCCTCCTCTATCCATGAAGAGGAAGGACTAGGCTCTACAATAGACTTGAGATTAGCTTGATAAGCTATCATAGTTGCAGGCAATGGCACGTTCGTCTCGACGGGCTCACTCAAAGTACTCGGTGTAGGAAGAATCCAAGGATCTTCCATATGACTCATGCAAAAAGACACCAATGTCGTAGATGTCGAAGCCTCATCGAAACTAGATCCTATCATGAGGATCAGTGTAGGACAACTAAAGATTCCCATGAGGGATGGATACATGCCTACACCCACACTCCCAGTTGCCGGCTGAGAGTGCTCAACGATCGGGATCGAAGCTCCCAAAGATGTGGTAATAGATAGATTCTTGAATGTCATTTGATTAATCGTTACGATCTTCCCGTTATGTGGAAAGCATACAATGCAGAACAAGGAAGAAGCAACAGCTTGCATACTGTACATCCAGTTCCTACCCAGCAAGAGATTGTAGTCAAGGGGTGCATCAACCACCTCGACCTCTATCACCACGGTCTTCCCTCTCAAACAGATTTTAAGGGAAGGAAGGATGCCGTGCGGTATAAAATATCTCCCATCAAAAGTAGTTAACATAGTTTCTGATTTAGATAGCTCAGGAGAACCCATACCCTTCCAACAGGATAAAGACATCACAAAAGCAACAGCGCCCTCGTCAATCACAATGCACTTAACAGTCATATTAAGACATTCTATGTGAACCAAAAGAGACACATAGTAGGGCAAGTGCGGCTGAAGTCCTGCGGTTTCAAATTTGATCACAGAGGAAGAATCATCATCATTCACACCAAGGGAAGAAAGCAACGCCTTCCTTTGTGAAGGACAACTCTGAAGCACTTCCAATGCAGACATAGCACAAGGAGTGTGGCCCAAATCCTCAACAACTGAATAGTTTTGGGCGGCTCGAGCATTTGGATTATGCCCTAAATGCTTAAGGACTCACTTAGGAATGCGAGGTGCAGTCTTAGGTTTATCTGTAGGTTTCTCAATGCACAAAGGGAACCCTCGTGGATCAGGCTCTTTTCCTCGGCTGGGCTGTGACGAACCATAATATTTTGCAC
The DNA here is from genome assembly GCA_001517045.1 of Pseudotsuga menziesii. Taxonomy (NCBI): domain Eukaryota; kingdom Viridiplantae; phylum Streptophyta; class Pinopsida; order Pinales; family Pinaceae; genus Pseudotsuga; species Pseudotsuga menziesii. The sequence goes on along the minus strand of LPNX010503349.1, from coordinate 191,640 downwards.
GGGTCACAACTTTCGTAGCATGGACCATGTTAATGCACCCACCACCACTACCCTCCGGCGGATCATGATCATCACCAGACTGGTCATGGGACTTCGAGTTCATATTTTGACTATGTGGTAAAGGGTTAGTTAGCACAGCTGGCCCCATGCCAAGAATCTTGAAGCTTCCTCAATACGAGGGCACAAGTAAGTGAGGTGACTGTCCTTACACAACTTGCAAGGGAACTTAACCTTACATTTAGCTTGCTTGTCCCCCCCAGCATTTCGGTCGTTCTTGTCATTATTGTTAGCATTCTCATTCTTATTCCCACCCTTTCGATTATTTTTACCCTTTTTTCTATTCCGTCCGGGCTGCTGGTTACCCTTCTGGTCTGACGATTGCATGGAAAGTACACTCATCATTTGGGAAGGTTGAGATGAAGCCGTAGCTTGTCCCGAAGTAGATTGGTTGACTGATAATTGACTAACTTGTTTTGCAACCGAATCCGTAGGTTTCGCACTCGCACAACCCACAATGCCATCGGCATGTGGTCCAGGTTTGACTTTGGGATTGAAACTGGAATGAGGAGCATTGGGGATAATCTCATACAACAAACCAAACTGAGCATAAATCAAATCCAGTTCCTATGCCCTGAAAATCGCTTGTTCCTCATTCTGCACTCCGGATGTGGAAACATCCTTCGCTATATATGGCAATAACGACTTGAGGAACCACTCAAGGAGGAATTTCGGCGGTATAAAATCTTTAATTAACCTCTTTCGTCTACGTCACTCTTGAATATGGTCAGAGATATGTGTGGCTTTATCTTGCCGAAATGTCAACAAGATTTCAGTACCAACGTCATAACGTACTAGTAGCTGGAAGTGATTAAGAAAAGTCATCGCAAGGTCGTCGAACAAAGCGAAAGCTCTCCTAGGTAACTCTATATACCATTTCGCAGCAGGCCCTGTAAGGGTGCGTTGAAATAGTCTCAAAAGAACTGAGTCTTGATGTAAGGAATTCGAAGAGCACCATAGGTGAAACATAGTAACGTGTTCGCTCGGATCCTCTCCCGGTTTGCCCTCGAACTTAGGTATGTCCGAAGGAAGCTTGGTAGGGACAGCTATCCAAGTTGAGTCATGAGCCACAGGATCATTTGTCAATCTCAATAAGTCAGGAAGATTGAGCGTCACGAGGAAAGGGAGCCTAGGATGATGAGGTCGATGGACCGCTCTCTGATTCATATAGGGATGATTACCACCATGCCCTTGGCCATAGTGTCCTCTTCCCGTATGACCTATATAGGGTGGCATGGAAGCACCATAGTGCAGTGGACCTTGACTAGTAGGAGCTACAAATCCATAATTAGGAGCGTAAGCAGGTTGTTGATACCCACCTCCATAAGGTGAATAACCATGTCCATACTACACCCCATAATAGGGTCCATAAGTCATCGCATGCGATGCCCCATGAGACACTCCGTAGGTAGGAAGATACGCTCTGGAAGTAGGGATATACATACCGGAAGTAGGGATATACACCTCGGAAGTAGTAACATGACCACTAGAATCATGAACATAGCCTCCCAAAGCAACAGGTGGTATGTAACCTTGAGACACAATCGGTATAGTTACCATAGTACGGACCTGACTCGTAGCCATGTGTCAGCTCGAAGGACCACGCGAATAAGGTGGAGGATGTACATTTGAAGAACTAGGGACCAAGGATGAAGGAATCTAAGTAATAATATATGTGCTACCACCTATCATCACTCATCTCGGATCTGGTATCCTAATCGGATCGCTAACCCTAGACCTAGGAGGAATATGTGATGTAACTTCCACCACTGGGATGGAAGGTGCAATGTGACTAGTGCTCCCAAACCTCTCTGCATGGTAAGGAATGAGAGTGCCCCTAGGCATAGTGTTAGGATCGAATTCAGATTCGGCATGAAATGCCAAATCATGTGTAGGGAAACCAGACATAGCATAAATACCATAGCTAGTGCTGGTGGGTTCAAAATGAGTCTCGGCATCCACTGACATTCCATACCAGTAACACGTCAATGGGGAATCAACCCTAGAGTGAGTAGGTCTATCATGCATGGTTCCTATCTCAGAAATCATAGGACCTAACTCAGCCAAGTCGGGTGAAGGATCGTAAGTAGGAGTAAACTCCCCATCGTCTACATGAATGGGAGGAGGTGGTTCAGGAATATCTTCTAAATGGTCTCCCATGGTGTGTGAATCAATGTGTGAAATAGTACACCTGGACTGTCTAGGTCTCTCTCCCAAAGGAGGAGGATAAGTAGAAGGCAGAAGTCCTGCTAAACGACGAGAACGACAAGGAGCCACACCTGAATCCACAATGACTCAAAAAATAGAAAGACTCTCTATTTACATAAACCCTAAGCCAACTATCGTGCACAAAGCAATCACTAATAAAATCTAAAGCCAAATGCAGGCAAACAAGGGCTGGATAAATGAGCTCCGGAATGAAGTAGGTATGTCTCGCCTAGGAGAGGCTTGAGACTCCCATACACAACAAGAAGAGGTACGTAACCAATTATTGTGGCCCTCAGCTTCAACACGTAAAGCGACTGTGCTGTCCGATCCCAACCTGACCGGGACACCCGCAGGACAAACCCTGCAAAGTACCCCCTCGATATCCTAGGTAAGGCCACTAAGGTCACCTCAATATAGTCAATGCTCAGGTGGACAGTCGCAGGTGGGATTGACCGTATGGGTAGGGTAGCAAAGCCCGAAACTCTCGAAAGAGCCCCCAGATACGAATACAATCCTGGAAATATCTTCGGTGCTACTCAGTTATGACTAGGGGTCATCCCAATCAATAACCGCTCACACTGCCTCGTGCTTAACTCCCTTTTGAGAGGAGGATCCTGAGAAACACTGGTTGTACCAAGGATTTCACACACTCACCTGGACAAACACATACATGTTGTTGTTTAGTGATCTTGGAGAATTAACTTACAATGAACTATTCCAAGATCCTAAAACCTAAGCTTGTTGGTGCACCCTAGAAAAGAAAAAAGAGTAATTCATTTTAATTTAGCGTTGATTTTAATTGGCTTTATTACTCAAAATAGGGATATGACCGTGCAACTAATGGTGTTATGACGCAACATGAAGTAAAATGCACACCTAACAATCAATGCAAATGCATTGTGTCCATGAAAACAGGCCCATGCTACTATGTGAAATGCACAATTCTCTTCAAATGATGAATGCAAATTTTCCTATATGAAGTCCTAACTAGTACTCCAAAGCAAATCTAGTGCAAGTATAATGCAAAGATGAAAAATGCAATGCATGATGATAAGCAAATGTTTTTGGATTTTTGAGATAAAATGAGATGCAAAAAGCAAAAGAATGATTCTATGACCCTAGACTCTGCAAGAACACACTAACAGCACTCAAGCAAAGCACTAAGGTAAAAGAACTCTAATGCACTAATCTCAAACAAAAAATTGAAAATGCCATGACAAGAACCTTCTTTAAAATAAAAAAAATTAGCCTAAAAAAAAATGTTCTTGGAACTCACACCACCATTGTGGTTTTCATGCTCTTAGCCTCTTTCACTTCACCATGAATGTTGGACCAATCCCTCTTGGTCATGACACTTAGTGTCTCTGGTCTATTTCAAACCTCTCAACCATGGAGCCTCCCCACATGGTTTTTCTTGACTGCTAGGAACTTCATAGTCTCACTAGCACCTTTTTCATTACTGCTCATTCTGAGCTCTTCAGGACAGTCCAATGTCCACATGCACCCCTAGGATGCTTTCATAGTCCTCACTTCTAGCGATACCTATATTCAAACATTGAATAAATTCACATATTTAGTTTATTCTCATAAGTTTTTATCTCTTAAACAAGAGCTTAAAACATCATAACCAAATCATATACAGATGCATATTCATAAGCAAGAATTGCAAGATAATCCAATACTTATCTGTATTGTGCGTTTCCTCGTTGGTCCACAGGATCCTGCTTCGCTTTGCAAGCCTTAGGATATCCTATGGACTTGGATTTTAGGTTGTCATACAGGCTACTTCACAACATCCTTTTATATATACATCAAGCACAGTCAAGCCAACCTTCAGTTGGGTTTATCAGACCGTCCAGCCAAGCCAAAATACAATTGGGTTTATCAGGCTGCTGCCAATCAAACCAATACACTGTTGGGTTTATCAGGATACTTAGCCAAGCCAGCTAACAGTTGGGTTTATCAGACTACATGTAGTCAAGCCAACACTGTACCATTTCCACAATTTCCACAACATCAAATAATTACACAGCTAAGCCAACCTTCAGTTGGGTTTATCAAACTGTCCAGCCAAGCCAATATACAATTGGGTTTATCAAGCTGCAGCCAATCAAGCCAATACACTATTGGGTTTATTAGGATACTCATCCAAGCCAGCTAACAGTTGGGTTTATTAGACTACAGGTAGTCAAGCCAACACTGTAACGTTTCCACAATTTCCACAACATCAAATAATTACATAGTCAAGCCAACCTTCAAATGGGTTTATGTTATCAACCCAAATGGCACTTCTCCATCCGAGTGTCGACATTTCCTATGTTGGCGCACAAAAGGACATTTATGGATTGAAGGTTGCCTAAAACACTATAGATGGTGTTACGGAGAGAAATTCCTATGGCTTGGGGTACCACAACAGAGAGCTTGACTCCAAAAATCAATCCTTTCCAATATGCAATAGAAATTAAATGTCTAACACTAAAGGATCAGACCTCGTACCTTATTCCATACGGTTGAAGTAGATCCCCATTGAGCTTTCCAATATTCAGCTTGAATTGATAGATTACTTCCTCAACAACAAGTAAACAATACAAGCATTCTATATATCATGGTGTTAGATCTATTCTAGCATATATAATCAATAATGTATAAGCATTGGACATAATCCCATGGATAAAATATTCATTCAAATACACATTATTAGACAGGAAAATATATTTCTATTAATATAAATCAGAGATTACAAGATACAACCTCTAACGGCACGTCTGTGAACCAGAGAAACTGAATCCCCCACTTGGGCCTCCACCACCTCAATCCTCCATCTCTCAATAGCAAGATCACAAGAAAAAGGCAAGCTTGGGAAGAACACACTAGTGCTCCAAGGGACAAAGGGATGCAGACTGAAGCATAAGTTCCGACAACAATGGACTATAGTTTCTTTGCTCTCAATTCTCTCTTCTTCCCTTCAATGTACCAAGGGGTTCCTTATATAGCTTTCAAAGGGGTAATGAAAGGTCGAATCCAAGTGATCTCAAGGCATAGGGAAGGCTAGGAGTCAAATGAGTTGGATCCATGTCAAAGAAAACTCCAAAAATATTTGGATTATGCACACATCCCGATGTATGCAGTTTTAGTGGTCAAACTCGTGTATATACGCGCTTATAGGTTTAAAAGTCATGTGTATCATTTTTCACATGTTTTTAGGGATGACCAAGGAAACATCAAAGGACAAAAAATGGTCCATGGGGTCTAAGGAGTCTGCAGCGAGACAAGGGAAGGCCATACAAAGTGTGATTCACCTGGAGTGGTGAAATCAGCTATAATAGATGGGCATGTTATGAAATACATTCACTATCCTTCCAGCTTGTCATTCTTACCTTTTCATATGTCAATTATTGTACGTGAATTTGCCTATAAGCAAGCCACGTACACACACGACTTTTCCTACAACATGTCGCATATTGTACGTGAGTATTTGTCATTGCAACCCGCGTACAGATCTGTACATGGGTTTCCCTTATAGAAACTCGCGTGTCATACATGGGTTGCCAGTGTCAATACTCGCGTATGCCTTCCCTTGACATTAAAAATAATAAATCATGATTATTTGAGATTTGTTAAGCCCTAAACAATAACCATCTTAACTGTCTCAACCTCCTCAACCTTCGAAACTGCCTTATTTCACTAGTTATAAATAAAGGCCTTGGGGAGGGCATTAATCAATATACTTGGAGAGAAAAGTTATGCTGGTGGTATCTATTCAGAAGTATTTGGAGCAGTAGAACTCAGAATCCTTTGGTTGCAGAGGATCCCTTGTTTCAGGCATTGGGTTGTAACCTTGACTCATTCACTATTGTCAATAAAGAGAATCCTTATTCCAAATGTGTGCTGAATATCTTTCATGTATCTTGGTTGGATGAATATTTATGATTAAGCACTCTATATACTATTTATCTAACTTGTCCTATATACATGTATAAGTTTTCACTGGGAGGATTTGCTCTTTACAGGTGAAGGAGAAACATCCCTAAAATCTTTGGAGGAGAAGCAGAGCAGGAGAAGACAAAGCTTGGATCAACCGTCGTGAATCGGGTGAGTCCATCCTACCTTCCTATTTCCTTTTTGTACTTTAAAGTTAATTGCCTACAAGTTTTAAGAGTACGTTGGTAACCCTAGACCTTTGGTTATAAGGTGTTTATTTCTGAACAACAGAACTGGCGACTCCACTGGGGAGCCTAGACTACTGTAGGTTATTTCTGTTACCCTTGACTAGTCTTTGCTTTGAGTTTGTGTGTGGTATCTTGTCCTGGTTTATGCTTACCATAGTGTTTGAAGGCCTTGTGGATTTTCCTTCTTTTTGAGAAAATTTTGTACCTATACGCGGGTTTCTCTTATACACAGTCATGTACAGAGGCCTGCGTATGTGAGTTTCTCTCTAGGACAGTCGCATACAGTACGCGAGTTGTCCTTATACACAGTCACGTACAAGCCTTGAAATAGGGATTTTTGGGCTAGGGTTTGCTTGTCCCTATCCTTTTGTGATTCCTGTTTGTTAGTTGGCCCTCCTTATAAAAATTATGCTGTTAGTTTGGTGACCTTGGTGGCCACACCTTGTGCTTTCCTGTAAATCCCTTGGGTTTATTTTGTTTGGATTGTCTTCTATTTGCATTTTGAAGTAGGTTTGCCTGGTTGGGTTATAGGTTGAAGTGTTTTTGTCTGAATCAGTGATCAAGGTTTTGGGCAATGTTTTTCCTAGTCTATATTTAGATAGTGATTAGTTTGCCACCTACCTTTGTGTGTTTTCAGTGATTTCTTGTCATTGTACCCGCCCAAGCTAGGGTTCCAAGTCTTCCCTTGTTGGTTGATTTTTGGTCTTATTAATCTGTTTACTTCAATTTGCTTGTTTTATACAGTTGATTTGATCCAAATATACTCAAGTTTAGTGCATTTTAGGTGCATAGTAGTGTTTGATCATTTTAAAAAGTTAAAAGAAAAACATTTTCAAGCTTTTTGCATTTGTTCTTGCATAAGTGGTTTTCATTTCAGTTTTAAAATATAATCTCAAAACTACAAAAATATAGTCTTAGTTTCTCTTTATCGTTGCATTTGTTCATCAATTTATATTTACAAAAAGAAAAAGAAGTTTTCTTTAGTAGTGGTAATTTCCTTTGAAAAAATACACCTTTGCTTTTTTATTTCTTATCGAGTCAAAAACACCATAGTTCATCACTCCATTTCCTTATGAGTAAGAAATATCCCTCTAAAATGAACACAATAATTAAAATTTACTAGTAATTTTTATTTTTTAGGGCCATTCACCTACTAGCTTAGGCTAGCCTTGTGGGATAGGATGTGTAAACTTCCCATAAGTTTTAAAATTTAGATGTAGTGGACTATTCGATAGGTAAATCCTTGTCTTTATCAATTGTATCTGGGAAGCTCCTCTCAAAAAGGAGTCAAGCACGAGGCCGCATGGAGGCATTGGACTAAGGAGATAACCCTCTGATTCCTTGTCAAAATGTAAATCAAAACTTTTATGCATCTGGGGATTCTGTCCTAGATAGAGTTTCGGGCTTAGCTACCCTACCCATGCGTATGAGTTAGGCTTGTGACTGTCCCCCCAGACTATTGGTATAGCTAAGGTAGCCTTTAGTCTCTTGACATATAGGGTTCATACCTAGGTAAACTGGAAGGCTATTTCTGGTTCACCTTGGACGGGCTTGGAAGGTAACCCTTGTTGTAAGTGTAGGAGGGTGGTGGGTGATTCCTCTGCTTTTGCCTAAGAACCACTTCAAGGACACCAAGTAACCGTTCTTCAACTTTCTTCGGGAAAGCACATCTTTCACCCTTGTTGATTGTTTGATGCTTTAAGAAATTTCGTAGTGTTTGCTCTATGGTTTTGTCTGTGTTTAGTTGGCCTTAGGGTTTGATTTGTTAAATTTTCAATCATGGAGGACCAACCTATAAGAAAGTCAAGAAGGTTGCAAAACATTCCTCCTATCGTCACATTGGAACCTCCACCTCCACCCCAAAGGCGGAGATTGGAAATGGACGGTTCATTTGAACCGATAGGAGTAAGTGAAGTTCCAGGTGAACCAACACTTATAGCTAACCGTCCTGATTTTGATACAATTGAGATAGAAGACTTGTAGACTGATGTGTTTGCAAGGAATTTTAACACACCCTTGACTAACTTAAATGATCCTATGATCGTCCAGGTTAGACCTTTTGATTCACCTATTTTAGGTGTCCCTGTGGGTAGGATTATGTCTACTGCGGGAGAAAGTTCTTTTGTATTCACCTCAGCCGTTTCAGCTGAAGGGGTATTACCTCCCCCGGTGAGTGCCCCTATATCTAGCATACCTTCTACACCTTTGACTCCAGCGAGCCGGGTGGTCCAACCGTAGGTTCACTCAATCCTAGCAGGTGCTTTTGGTGACATGGTTACTGGGATTCCTAGTATACCTACTATTCCTTCCTCCTTCACATACACTTCCTAGAGTGGTCCGGTAGGATCCTCGGCTTTCATCCAAGGATTTCCTTGGAATGGGGGACACATTCCCCCATCCACTCCGTACGTTGGCCCATCACCTTCTTATGTAGGAGTGCAGTTTGGAAACAATACCTCTTATGGGAAAAGTTTTCAAACTCTGGTCTCGGCCTCGTTTACGAGCTCTCCTTTTTCATTATTTAGTGGAGGGATACCTACTCCTGTTTTTCAGACCCCAGTTTCGATTGGGACGGTCTGAACCTCTTATACTGCACCTCCCACTCACAACCTTGTGGCTTACAAATGGAATTCGTTTCAAAGTAATCCATCCACTTCGCAACCGATGGAAGGGGGCAACCCCACCTTTACTTATGGGCATTCGGGGTTAGGTCCCTCTAATTCCCAGACTAACACTTTTAGTGCCCCGATTCGACCCAAGATTCCGTTCCTGGAAATGTTAAACTTGCCAGATTTGTCTAAGTTGATGAATGACCCAATGAGGCATGACCCCTCGTGGCCACTTGTTCCCACCAAATTTGCTTCAGACATCCTAAATATCGAAGGCAAAGTTGGTGAAGATCCTAGAGCTCATGCCACCACATTTCATTTATGGTGTTCTTTGAATTCACTGAATGAAGATTCATTTAGGTTGAGGCTGTTCCAGAGAACCTTAACAAGTACTACAGCAAAATGGTACATTGAGTTGCCTTATGCTACTTTCAGTAGTTTTTGGGACTTGGCTAGTGCATTCCTTAGCCACTTTCAGCTTTCGGTCCGATACGATTTCAGAATGGACTTGTTATCTACCTTTAGGCAGAATAATGCTACCCACATCTCAGATCATATCCAAGAGTGGAGGAGGTGAAAGAGCCTTATAAAATCCACCATTCCTCCTGAGTTCTTACTAGAGTGGTTCCTTAAATCCCTGTTGCCCTACATATCTAAGGACGTATCCACCTGAGGAGTGACGAATGAAGAAGAAGCCATTCTCAGGGCCCGAAAATTGGATTTGATTTATTCACAATCTGGGATCTTGTATGAGATTATCCCTGAGGCACCGAGGCCTACTCACGATGCGGAGAAGCCTAAGCATGGACCCCATGCTAATCGTGTGGTTGGGTCCGTAAACTCTCCCACCGTAGATTCTTTGGCTAAACAACTTCATCAGCTGTCTGCCAAGCATTCTATGGTGGAGGTAGCAAAGGCTGCCCCCTCCCCCCAGAGTGCAAATGTTTTTTCACAGACCTCTTAGAAGGGCAATCAGCAGCCCGGTGGGAAGAAAAAGAGAGGAAAGAAAGGAGAGGGAAACCAAAACAAGCAGAAACCCGCGAATAGTGATGATGGGGGCAAGAAAGAAAAGAAGAAAGTTAAATTCATGTGTAAGTTGTGCCACGAGGATCACCTTACTCACCTTTGTCCCCTTATAGAACAAGACTAGAAGCTGCTTAAAGCTCAACAACCGGCTGTCCTAAAGGATCCTTTTCCCCAAGGGCAGAACTCTGCTTCAACTTCTAATCTTGCAAGGGGCACTCAAAATGCCCCTGACCCAAACTATATCAACATGGTTCGATCTTCGAATTTTTTATAGACTAGGAATAAAAACTATGAGAAAGAGACTTCTGAGAAGGGTAAGGCTATAGGTGAAACTTCTAACCCTCTCACGATCGAGAAGCCTGCTGAAACTATGTCGAAGATACCGAAAGGTGTCTTGAAGAAGAACTTGTATAACCCTAATGCTAGGGCTACTTCAAACTACTCCGTGGTTGAAGACCTAGCCCAAACCCCGTGTGCAATGTCAGCTTTAGAGGTGTTATAGAGCTGTCCCGCCCAGCGAGATGCCCTCTTAGCAGCTTTAGGCAGCATGGACTCATCGAGTCTCATGGAAAAATTTCATTTGTTTGATGTTAAAATTTTCCTACCTTACCATGTATCCTTATCAATAGATGTCATCCATGGTGGAAAGACCATTGGAAGGGAAGTTGTTGATGAGGGTGCTTCTACATGCGTTATGTCCTTGTCCTATTGGAAAGCTCTCAGATCCCCAGAGTTGGTCCCATCAAACACTCTACTTACTGCTTTCGATGGAAAATCATTCCGTCCACATGGTATCCTACCGGCTTTTGAAATTAAGTTGTCAGGGAAAGCAGTGTCTATTGAGGTGGAAGTGATTGATGCACCTTTGGACTATAATTTTCTTATGGGAAGAAGCTGGACTTATGCCATGTCCACTATTACGTCGACCATTTTTTGGGTAGTTGTTTTTCCACATGAAGGAAAGCTGGTTACTGTTGAACAACTTGATTTTACTCAAAAAGGCCATTTAGAGTCTAATGAGTCGGCTGTGCCATTGGTTGATCAGGTCAAACCTGCTGCACAGAGCTTGGGGGCTGGAATGTATGCATCATTGATGGGAACTTTTGATCTTCCAGCCCTGATTAAATATATTGGTTCTACTAGTGTGGGGAATTCCATAGCCATGGTTGTTGATAGGACTTATCCTTGGGTTCTCCCTTCCCCCCATTAACTGAAATTGCCCTTATCAACAGTGGAAGTAGCTTACCAAGCTATCACTCAAACCACTGTTGACCCCATTCTAGATCCTCTCACCGTCTCGAAGGACCTGGAAGAAGTCTATTTGCCCACGTGGGCAGAAAACTCTTTGCACTCTACGGACTGTTTAGATATGGTTTTACCTTCTGATGAAGCCATTTTGGAAGCCATGAGTGGATGTGGTAAGATCTATGAAGATATTCACCATCGATCTTATTTCCTTCCAGAGCTAAGTAGAATAGAAAATCAAGAGTTTCATATGACACTGTCAGATGATGTTGATACACCCATCAGATGATGTTGATACACCCATCAATCCCTTAACCAGGGAAGGAATCTTTGCTGAGGGGAATATGGAAAATATTTCCACTACTATCCCTATCAACATCTCTATAAATACTAATGTCGTGGAAAACATATATATAGGTGCAAACTAATCTCCTGAAGAGATTGCTATCTATATTGCCTTGTTTAAGGAATTCCATGATGTATTTGCCTGGTCATATGAGGAGATGCTAGGCATTGATCCATCGATTGTTGAACATAAGATCCGAACATATTCTGATTCCAAACCTGTTCGACAAAAGTTAAGACCTGTTAACCCGCGTAAAGCGACGGCCGTGAAGGCCGAAGTTTAAAAACTGTTGAAGGCTGGTTTTATTTATCCCATAGCTCTGACAGAATGGGTATCCAACTCTGTTCCTATTGATAAGAAGCAAGGGATCATACACGTCTATATTGACTTCATAGATTTGAATAAAGCCTATCCTAAGGACAACTATCGCACGCCATTTATAGACCAGATTATAGATGCTTGTGTGGGAAGTGAAGTGTTCTTGTTTATGGTTGGTTTCTCCAGATACAATCAAATTCAAATAAAATCGGAAGACTAACATAAAACTGCTTTCATTTGTCCTTGGGGTACCTTCGTGTATGAAAAAATGCCCTTTGGATTGAAAAATGATGGGGCAACCTTTCAACAGGATATGAACTTTTCCTTCCATTATATCAAAGCCATTGTCGAACCTTACCTTGATGATCTACCTGCACATTCTCATAAGAGAATTCAACATCCAGATCACTTACGGTTGATATTTGAAAGATGCAGATACAATAAGATCTACTTGAATCCCCACAAGTGTGTGTTCTATGTTGAGTCAGGAAGATTGCTCTGGTTCATTGTCTCTAATAGAGGCATCCAGGTGGATCCATTAAAAGTAGAGGCCATTGTAAATTTTCCTCCTCCTCATTCTATCAGGAAACTTCAAAGACTGCAAGGGAAGTCTAATTTTCTTTGACGTTTTATCATTAACTATGCCAAGATTACCAAGGGTTTCATGTGCCTGCTTAAACAAGACACCCCATTTTTATGGGATGAAACTTCACAACTCGCTTTCGGGGCATTGAAAAAAGATTTGTTGTCGGCACCTTTACTGCATCCGCCAGATTACTCTAGGGATTTTATATTGTATCTGGCTGCGTCCGAGTCGACCATTGGGGTAGCACTGGTTCAGGAAGATGATAATCTTGTAGATCATGTTGTTTAATATCTTAGTCGTGCTTTGGCCGGACCTGAACTCAGGTACTCCCACATTGATAAATTAGCCTTAGCAGTTGTTTATGCTGTTCAGAGGTTACGTCACTACATTTTACTGAGGACCACAACAGTAGTGGCGGATGTGAATCCTTTTCAATATGTTTTTTCCTGATGGATTGTTGGGGGAAAATTCAACAAATGGATAGTCATTCTCCAAGAGTTTGACTTGTATTTTTAGTCCGCTAAGTCTAAAAAGTCCTTAGTTTTTGTTGAGCTTATAGCAGAATTTCCTACTGAAGAAGATGTAGCCGTTGAAGATGACTCATTCCCAGATGAGCAGATTTTCTTGATATCCACCTCTGATCCTTGGTACGGGGATATCCTTATAAATATCCAAACTTTGAAGTATCCTGCAGCTTCTTCATGGGAGGAACGATGTAAATTATGCCTTCATGCTAAGAACTACCTCATCATAGGAGATACATTATATCGAATATGGGTAGATTCCATTTTGCGTCGATGTCTTACCCATGAGGAAGTGGAGATTATCCTGAATGATTCCCATAGTGGAGCGTGTGGGGGTCATTTATCTGGGTTAGCAACGGCCCAAAAGATACTGCGTGCCAGTTATTTCTGGCCCACAATTTTCAAAGATTGTGTGGAAGTGATGAAGCGTTGTGATCCTTGTCAGCTTTACACCAGGAAAATGCGGTCACATCCCGCTCCGTTGTTTCCCATTGTCTCGGTAGGCCCCTTCATGAAATGGGGGATTGATTACATGACATGAAACCTAGCCTCGGATGGGGGCCATAAATATATTATTGTCACTGTTGACTATTTTACGAAATGGGCAGAGGCAATGCCTACTTTTAAAGCCAACAGGGAAACAATATATTTCTTCGTATTCAATCATATTATAGCATAGTTTGGTATACCCAAAGTGATTTTCACTGACCATGGCAGTCATTTTCAAAATAGCATGATGACGGAACTGACCACTATGCTTGGATTCAGACAAGAAAATTCATCTTCATACTATCCGCAAGCAAACGGTCAGGTTGAGGCTATAAACAAGACTTTGAAGACAATCCTCAAACGTACAATTGATGCATCCCATTCTAACTGGCACATCATGATATACCCTACTCTTTGGGCATACCAAAATAATGTAAAAACTGCTACGGGTTTCTCCCCCTTCCAACTCGTTCATGGAGTGGAAGCAGTTACCCCGATTGAATGTGAAATCCCGTCTTTGAAAATAGTTATTCATGTGTTACCCAATACGATAGATCTTGAAGAACATTTGGTACATTTAGAACACCTTGATGAACAGCGTAGAGATGCGCTGACTGCTAATGAATCTCATAAGAATAGGGTCAAAAACCAATATGATAATTCAGTTAAACCTCAGATTTTCTCTGAGGGGGAACTTGTTTTGCTTTGGGACCAAGACAAAGAACCCCTGGGGGAAGGAAAATTCAATGCCATGTAGTTAGGGATTTATGTCGTGTCGAAAGTATTAAAGAAGGGCGCATATGAGTTAATTGATTTTGATGGGAACAAGCTGTTTGAGCCTAGAAATGGGCTCTACCTGAAAAAGTACTATGCTTAGGCTTAGTGCTTTTTCTTGTATTTTATTGTATGTATTTTTATGTACATTAGTTTGTCGATTTTTTTTTTATACCATCTACTGGTTTTTGCAGATGTCTTCTGAGATGTATCTAGGTTTTGCCGATGGCGCTAGTCACCACACTTGTAATATAGCTTCAACAGCGTGGGTCATTTACTCTCCCTTAGGAAAGCTAGTTGCCGTAGGAGGCGCTTGCTTAGGTCCTGCTTCTAATAATGTTGCTAAATATAGGGCTGTAATTGAGCTTCTATGGGATGCTTTGTCACATGGTATCACCTAGCTAGAATTCCATCTGGACTCTCAACTGGTGGTTTCCCCGCTCAATCGAGCTTATTAGGTATGAAACCCTATTCTATTACGTCAGTTCATGCAAGTTAGGTTATCGAAAAGAAATTTTGAATTTATTATATTCAATCACATTTCAAGAAATCAGAATTCATTGACTGATGCATATGCTAATTACATTTTAGATTGGCATCTAACACACATTTCATAAAAATATACAGCATGCACATAAATAACACTTGTAAATAAACTAACAGCAATACACACACACACACACATATATATATATGTAAGTATCTATCTATAGATAGGTCGAGTCTGATCCTCAGATCCAATCATAACTATATAATATACAAAATGTGGATCATAGTCCATCAAAATGTCCTAGATCTAAGCAGGACCACCATGGTCACTTGGGATACCTTTGTCCCCATGATCTCTCTATACTCTAGCTTCCTCATCCTCCACAACATCTATGTACACAAGAACTGCTCTGGCCACCCACCTCAAAAGGCATAACCAGACAAGTGGAACTCCAACCACAAACTCCTGCATGACGGCCAGGATATGCTCTATCCATAAAGTGGGAACTCTCTAGGTAATACTGGCCAGCTTCCCCTCCAGAACCCTAACAAGCCCCGGGTCTTCGCCTACAACAGGACGAACAAACATACGTTGATGCCCCTCAGGGCGAACCGGTCCAATATCTGCATTTTGACATGTTTATAGGATTAGGACTTTTATACATATGTATATATCTATCATTTTAAAATTCATAAAAAATTTAAAAAATTTGCAAATTAAAAAATTACCTAGCTCTCCCCATGCTCCTCTTGGAGGGAGGACAAGGTCTGGATCACCTCGAAAATCCATTCTGACATACGGAAACTGGTCTAGTGTCGGTAGCTACCACTCCCACCAGAAGTAGAAGTCATCATCGTACACACTCTGCACTGAACCTCCTCCTCCTTGATGGAGGAAGATGTCTCCCCATCTAATCAACCTAGGCTGACGTGGAGATCGGACTGGTAGGGGTATGGTAGGGCTCAACCCTGGTACTCTCGAAGAAGAAGAAGGCAACGAATATGCTATAATACCTGAAGTTCTTTCGCCTTCCTCTCTTGCAATCAAAGAGTTGTTTTCTCATAATTGGGACAACTCTTAAACACCAGTCATACAGGGCACCCTGTGTACAATCCACCGCCAACCTCATTTGGTTCCGTGTAGCTAGAAGTAATGAAGAGGATCCCACAATCCTCACGATGGTGCTCGTCAGTACCTATAGTGTAAAATCACAGATATGTGCAATAGGGACGCAACTCCCTCTCTTTTGGGTACAAGGTGTGTAGTACAAATAAATGTAGTTCTGGACACTTAAAGGATCACCGCCCCTATTGGTGCCCTCTAAGTTGACCGGTGCTCCTTGTTGTGACAGGCTGGCAATAAAATATATGTCCTCAGAAGTAATTTCCAAAGTCTCACCCTGTAGGTCAAACATCCCTAAATCATGGTCCCAGTAGTTTATCATGAACTCCAGTAAATGGACATTGGCCTGCATCGGTGATGTGCAAAAGAACTTTAATAACCCACTCGTTCGTAAAGCATGTACGGTGGGTGCACTTTGGAGTGCTTCTTGGTCCATATTCTCATGCTTCTGTTCCCTCCATTCCAACACCATATTCACACCTAGCAAAACATCCATTATGAATCATCAATTTCATATAAAATTTCAAAATTTTTGCCTCAATTTAGCTTTTTATCCTTCACGCAGTACACACGACTATCTAGTTAGACATGTCGCGTACTATACGCGACTGTCTCTAAAGGCAACCCATGTACAGAATGCGTGTACACAAGTTTCAACATAGTGAACCCGCGTACACAGCGTGACATGCTTTAGGATGCTTTAAAATATGAAATTGGGACTCAAATTTGGAATTTGTTAGGATCAAATTGAAGAGATCGGGGTGTAGGATTACCTATAACTTGCAGAATTGGATTTTGTCCATTGGATTGTCCACACCGATCGAATGAAGGTAGAGGTAAAAACTTGCTTCTTATGGCTAAAAAAAAAAATGGTGAGTTTTGTTTTAATTTTTCAACTATTTATAGAAATTATATTTCTAAAAGTGGGTTTTTTCCTTCAGTTCGAAATGTATTCAACTAATACCATATCTCTTTTTTCCTTGTAACAGGTTTTTCATCATTACAAAGTGTTTTTTGCTCCTATAGGGTGGTTTTTGACAATTCCAATACATTTTTGCATCTATACTTAATCCATGTTAACCTTAGCAATTAACATTTTTTCCATGGACTATGGTATTTTAAACCATTAGTTCCCTGTCTTTACCATTGTTCTTCCGTGGATAGGACCTTTTTTCATGAGTATCCTCATTTGAAACCTATGATGTCTTTTGATACTCATGCTGTAGTTGCTTCAGGTACAAGGGTATCCTCTTAGCTATTTTTCATGCCAAATAGAGCTTCTTTTGAGTCTCTTTTTACAAGCTATCCTTTTATAGGACTCCCCACCCTTATGGAGTTTCTTTAGGCCCAGGTCTGACTCCTTAAAAACAGACTTGACTGCCAAGTTAACTTGTTCGTTCAAGCTCATTAAGAATATGTGAATGGGAATCCACATTGGTGGTAGGTTATCTCTTTCTCAGACCATGCAGAATAATACGAGAAAGGATCCCTCTCTTTTCTATTTGAATTGAGAAGAGTATTCTCAGGCATAGGTTTATCACTTTTCTGAACCTGAGAGACTAACTTTATGAAAAAGGAACTCCTGGTATGAGCTTAGTTTTCTCTTATTCATGCTCTAGACCTAAACATGAAAAAGATTTCGAGTGTACTTTGTGTCTTTATCATGCTCGTTAAACATTAAAGAACAAAGCAACAAGTTTATTGTTGTAAGCCCCATTTATCATACTCAAATGGATCTTTCTAAGTGATCTTGCTTTCCTTTACACTCGTAAAACTCAAGCTATTTATGTTGTTCTGGAAGGAGCATTGGGTAGGTGGTAATTTAACCTTTTTCGGACCTCCCTAACTAAGTACGAAAAAGGTTCAACTTTTCTTCTATGAAAGTTAAGAGAGTTCTTTTGTGGTATGTTTTATACTTTTCTGGCCTCAGGAGACTAAATTGAACGAAAAAGGACCCCCCTGGAGTCTTCTTTGGATTTTCCAGACTCTCTAAATGTGAAAACACCAGCTGAGCATGTACTAGTTTGGGCTCATTAAATCCACGAATCAGTGACACTATCAAGCATTATTTTTTCTTCTCTTCAAGCTTGTTAAAAAATGAAGATATATCCGAGTTGAATTTCCTGGACTCGTTAAAATTTAACACGGAAGGTAAGGAAGAAGTTTTCTCTTGTTTTCAGTAATTGGCAGCATGTCATCCTTGAACATAGCACTCTCTGTTTTTTCCAAAACCCATGTCTCAGTGTTCACTTTCAATTCATCTATTACTTCGAGTTTATTACTCCTCCTCTTGTTCGTTATACCTGGGGAATCTGATCATGTCTCCTACATGACAGATAAATCTAGTCGTTCTATCTATAAAGTTAAAAGCTACCTTGGGTCATCTCTGTGTCGTGCTCACTATTCAAGGACTTCACTCAATGTCTTATTTTTATCCTGATCCCATCATTGTTATATCTGTTATCTCTTGTGTCTCCCTTCCTTTTCCCAGTTCCTAGTCACTCTTGTGATCCGTTGGAGGATCTATTGCCTTTCTTATCACAGTATGGTTCCGCTTCAGTACTTCCTGACGACGAGGACCTAGAGTTTTGACGATAGTACCTCGGGATTCACTTCCATCATTGGTGAATTCCTTTGCTTCAGTTGTCGATTATCACCTATTGATTGACAAACTGTTGAATCCGTTCCATGTTCGACTTCAGCCTACATTTATTCACATGGCTTGGATTGTACCGGTTCTTTGGGATTGCTTATGAAGACCTTAGTTCCTCATATATGGACTAAGTTGCACAAGATTATGTTTCATTTATGTACACAGCTTCCAAATATTTGAAGACTCATCATTATTGTATATTGTGGTTTCGATCCACCTTTGTAATATACATAGTCTTGTACCCATATCATATGATGTACTCAAATATTGTAAAGGAGCTAGTGTTCCAGTATATTGAACATAGCATCCTCAGATATGACTTTGTGTATGACATTATTATGTATTTGTTTCAGGTACTACCTCTGCTCCATTGGATTTCTGAGTTCTCCAAAGATAAATATTATGATGTATTTCAGCCATCACTTCCCTCTGACCTCACACATTAGGGGGCATCTGTTATCAAACCAAATGGCACTTCTCTATTCGAGTGCCGACATTTCCTATGTTGGTGCACAAAAGGACATTTATGGATTGAAGGTTGCCTAAAACATTATAGATGGGCATGTTATGAAATACATTCACTATCCTTCCAGCTTTCCATTTTTACCTTTTCATATGTCAATTGCTGTACGTGAATTTGCCTATAAGCAACCCGTGTACATACGTGACTTTTCCTACAGCATGTCGCGTACTGTATGCAAGTATCTGTCATTGCAACCTACGTACAGATCTATACACGGGTTTCCCTTATAGCAACTCGCGTGTCATACGCGGTTTTCTAGTATCAATACTCACATGCGCCTTCCCTTGACATTCAAAATAATAAATCGTGATTATTTGAGATTTGTTAAGCCCTAAACAATAACCATCTTAACTATCTCAACCTCCTCAACCTTCGAAACTGCCTTATTTCACTAAGTATAAATAAAGGCCTTGGGGAGGGCATTAATCAATATACTTGGAGAGCAAAGTTATGCTGGTGGTATCTATTCAGAAGTCTTTGGAGCAACAGAACTCAGAATCCTTTGGTTACAGAGGAGTCCTTGTTTCAAGCGTTGGGTTGTAACCTTAACTCATTCACTATTGTCAATAAAGAGAATCATTATTCCAAATGTGTGTTGAATATCTTTCATGTATCTTGGTTGGATGAATATTTATGATTAAGCACTCTATATACTATTTATCTAACTTGTCCTATATACATGTATAATTTTGCACTTGGAGGATTTGCTCTTTACAGGTGAAGGAGAAACATCCCTGAAAGCTTTGGAGGAGAAGCAGAGTGGAAGAAGACAAAGCTTCGATCAACCGTCGTGAATCGGGTGAGTCCATCCTATCTTCCTGTTTCCTTTATGTACTTTAAATTTGATTGCCTGTAAGTTTTAAGAGTACGTTGGTAACCCCAGACCTTCAGTTATAAGGTGTTTATTCCTGAACAATAGTTTATCAGACCGTCAACAATTCACCTGCACTTATATCAACAATACACTTATATCAACAATGCACTTATATCAACAACAAATCAACCAAGTCAACATAGTTGGGTTTATCAGGCCATCAACAATAACACATGCACTTATATCAACAATAAACGACCATTTCCAGGTCCAGGACCTACTATGGATCCCCAGGCATATAATATCTCAATATCTCCTTCTAGTACATCTTTTTGCTAACTGGGAAGGAAACTTCATCATTACCATTTCCAGGTTTCATTTCCAGCAGTGAGCTCTAATTCCACTACCCCATACAACACAAGAAACCACCCCCTTCTTTGCTCTCCATTCCCTTAGGAATGTCTCCTTCTCTGTGCTCTTCAGTAGGAGGTAGGATGAGCCCAAGCCATAGTCCATTTAGTGTGCAACACCAGACTGCATCTATTTAGCCTGACAACACACGCAATATAAGCAACTCATCAGCGTTATTGTTCTAAAACTGGAATCACATTTCATATCATTCACTATCAAGTATTGAGATACCAGGAGTGTGTCCACCCCCTAGGATGTAATCAATATTGAAAACCCTTTCATGATCCGACATCGGGAAAGTGTGCACCCCTTTTCGATGTGAACCATGTAGGCCCTATTCTTACTCAATCAATCTACCATAATGGAAATAAAATCGACACATGCTCTGCATATTGAATTTAACAATTTGACATGCATATTCTTAGCTAGGGTCAGAGAACACTTATCCACTTGCCGAGGCAGTATTCCTTCGTTAAGGAGGAATGGGGGCTCCCTTCTCTGAGTTAACAGTCCCTCAGTTTTCCATCCCAACTCATTTTTACATTTCATATTCGCACATGTCTTATCGACATAATCCATACCATCTCACTCATGTTGCTTACCAAACATGTAGTGTAGATGAGACATTTCCAAAATGTCCAATGGAGTTTCACCCGAAACCCAATTCCAAGATAGGAGAAAACCTTCCCAGAAGTTTGGCTCCTGCAGGCCATCACACATGATATTCCTACAGTGTGTACCCTTGGTACATTCATCAAATAGCCAAACAGTCAATCATTATCTGATAATACAATCCAAATTTGCTTGTTCCATAACCAAGCAATGACATTAGTAATTAAATTCAATATGAGTTTGCAACTCTGTCTACTACAGAATTGATTTACTTGGGAATGAGGTGATCCTCATTTGTTGGTCTGTTGTAAGCAACACCACTATGCCCATTATACTTTTATGCTTACTGGAATAACATCAACATCCACTTACAACACGTCCTCCTGACACAATTCTATGCAAGCCAACATTGATTAGTAGTTGTCAGCAACTTCTCATTTCTGAAATTTAAAAGCCCAAATTGACAACTCATTCTACATACAAACTATTTTCACAGCCATGAGACTCTTCTCATAAGTTTTGGCTCTTTCACATGGTATATTTCAGCCTTTGTCATGGTCTTACCCAAATTTCCATGCCCCAAACAATCTACTTGAAACCTGAACCTCAGTCAGCCAAACACTTAGTAAGTCTTGATACATATAACTTTTTCATTGCTGCAATAATCACTGAAGAATTTTCAGAATTTATAAAATTCAAACACTTCCAGCTGTTAATCACATCAATATTACCAAAACTCATTTACTTCACGCAATCATTATCATACTAAAACTTGCAAGGTCACATCATTTATGCCAAAATGATGTTGTCGTTGGTTTTTCCACTAATGCCAACATCAATGCAATAATTATTGTTAGTGGTTCATTATAAATGTATGATTCTCACTATTCTTACCAACAGGTATCTTATGCATGCAAGGCATATCCTCATACATTTCATGTATAAAACTTGTAATCATAATTAGCAAGACAGGGTTTAAGGAAATTTCCCTTTTCAAGTCCCTCATCCTTGCATGGAACTCCTCCTCCACACAACAGCTGGTTGGACTTCATGGTCTTGCTACCTCTAGGCATGCAATTCTTGGATTTTTCCATATTGACAGCAACACATTTCTCTTTCAATCAATTACTAGCACTTTACTGCTCTGCATTCAAATTCCGGTGACTCTCCCTTTTTCCCTGTTGGATAATCTTTCCAACATCCATCCACATGCTTCATTCTGACCTTGGGTGTGAAAACCACACCACTTCAAAATGATGCTTTTTACCAAATGTATTCTGGTCTGAAATATCAACCTCAGCCACCTAGAATTCTCTTCCTTTTCAGCCCTGAAACTGCTGAAAATCCAATGAGAAATTATTCACTGCACACTAGCTGAGATTCGCTGGAACTTTCAATGGAAAAACCCAAAATTATCCTTTGTCAAAATCGGGTCTCATCCCAACTAATTTTCCAACATTTCGGATCCTTAGTGGACTAATATTTTGACACTTCAGCAACCCAGACGACTAAATTCTCCAGCGCTCATCGGGGGCCCTATCAGTTATAAGTTTCCACTGCGTCGGTGGTTCCCTCAACTATATTTCTCTGATGTAAGCTTTTCGAACAGCATCGGTGATGCCAAGGACTATTCATTGGGTCCGTAATCATCTAACCTTCCGACATTGCAGCAACCAGATCCACTAACTTTCTCTACTGCTCATCGACGCTCAAGACCACTAGATCCTCCCGACACATCGACAGGCCCATCAACTAAATTCTTCTGCCGTGTCGGCAATCCGAACCACTAATCCTTTCTTATGTGGTTCATCAGTGGCGTGATACTTTAATCTTCTCCCCCGTATCGGCGATCTCATCTTCTATTTTCCTCTGATGTGTCGGGGGCTCAAACAACAAAATTTTTCTACCGCATTGGCGACCCAAACCTCTAAATTTCACCGATGGTTCCATCACTTAGAAATTTCAGAAAATTTCCTTCCTTGCATCAGCTCCTTAAATAGCTAAGTTTCTCCAACACCTTTAACACTTCGGCCAACTTCTTCTTTTTCCTTCGTCACCATTGCGGCTACTTCGTTGCCTATTTTCGGCCGCCATTGTGGCTACATCATTGTCTATTTTCTGCCGCCATTGCGGCTGCTCCATCAACTATTTGTCGTCGATCCAAGCAGCTAACACTCGTCAACAATGCAGCTTCGTCTTCAACTGTTTTCTACCGATGTATTAGCACACACTTCCTCTAACAGCTAAAGTCTTCCGATGTTCTCTGTACTTAGAAAAATTTTCGACGAACCTTCTTTCTTCGTCTATTGGTGCATCGGCCGCTCCATCCGCTAACTCTCGCTGGTGTAACAGCTATTCAAACAACTAGGATTCATTGACATTTCGGTGATCTTCCAGAGATCTCCACCATCGACGCTCTCATCTTCTATCTCCTGTCGACGCCAATGGCCTTTATCGGGTGTCCTTTCAACTAAGAAATTTGGCATTTTGGTGGTCTTCAACTGAATGGGGCCATCACCTCAGCGCCTCCATCCTATTTCTTCCATCGACTGCCGAAAACTTATGAACTTCGCCAAGTCCCAAAATTTTCAACAGTTAGAAAATTTTTCTCTGGGCTCCGCATCGGCTGCATGATCAGCTAATTTCCTCTAATGTACCAGCTCCATCGTCCTCTAATTTCCACCGCTACAGCTCCCTTTCGGCGATCTTTCCCTTTTCTTCTACCACCGTTGCAGGTCATTAATGGACAACACGGCCAACACTATAGCTTGCTCTTCACTAATAGTCATCGATCCATCATCAAACCTTTGTCGGCTCTCCTTTCCACTAATCCTTGCCGACGTTTCGGCGCCTTCAATGGTGTTCCTTCCATTGGTTCCATTGAAAACCCTTCTTCCTAAATGCACTGACGTTGCGGTGATCGTTAATTGATGGCTTCTAACAAAGTTCCCCGTCCGCTAGTGGCCCATATCGAAGTGCCTTCCGAATAAAATTTTCTTTGTGTCGAAGGTGCATCCCACTAAGTTTTCTGATGGTTGACAACTTGAATACTTAGAAAACTTCCAAACTTTTATTCCATGGTTCTCGTCGGGCAGCCTTCCACTTAGGTGATCCGATGCATTAGCGAGACTTCAGACTAAGTCCTCTGATGATCCGATGATCCCAATACTTGGAGGAATTTTCCAAAATTCTCTTGTCATGCACATGTTTTCTTCTGATTTCTACTGGGCATAAGGAAACCTACCTCTTCTAGCTGACCTTTCATGTCCCATTCAGGCCCATGCTACAACATTAGCTCTGATACCATACTGTAACGTCCCCAACCCTCTGACCGACTAAGAGGATGCTACCAAACTATCAAACATACCGGGAAACTTTCCGCATGAACATGAACATACATAAAATGCTTAAAACATAAAAAATACTAAGATGCATAATCATACATATATTCAGTAGAAGCAAAACAACATTCATTCATACACATGTTCATCATAGTTCATTAACAGTAAACATAATTGCAGGAAAGAAATAGACAAGGATACTTATCTCATAAAGAACTTGTCCCATAATGAGCTACGTCGCTGCAACGTTCCACCCAACCATAGGCCAGCGTGCTCATCAATCTCTCAGCAACACTACCACCCCCGAGCTGGGCATGATTCCCCAAGGAATAAGGGACTAAGCAGGCTTACACATAGCCAAGGTACACAAATCAGCCAAGCCCACGTAGTAGGGATTATCAGGCTATCAAGGAGCTGGGAGAAGCTAAATGCTAAGCTGGTGAGCTCATGGAATAGCTAAGGACGCCTACACCAAATCTATCCTGACCTCTAAGACACCCACACACACCCAATACCAGGAATCAGTCCCTTCTCTGCTTCACAGTCCCTCAGGCCCTGACTTCCCTTGCCAGTGCTCTTCTGGGGTTGTGGAGAAGAAATCCAACAATCTAACTCTGTCTGTGTGGCTCCCAAACCTAGGTTTCTCAAGCATACCCATCCTTCAATCCCACTCCACACAGTCTGAAGACCAACCACTGCATGCATGCAGCAAAACCAACAATTACAGCTTTGGCAAGGGAAACCAGTCCCTGATTTATTCTTGGCCCTATCATGGCCAAAACAACACAAGTGAAACCTACAGCAGCTCTGAAGCATGGAGGAAAACACAACCAACACCAAATAGGTGCTCACAGCAGCAGGGATGAATTTAAGGAACCATACTTATTTAAAAGTGTATAAATGTTGGCAAATATTACCAATTCTTAAAACGCCAACTATAAAACGACTGGTGATAATTTTCAAAAAATATTTTAATTTCCAAGGATTTTATATCATTATATAGTAATTTGGTGATTTTTAGGGTGAAAAAATTTTACGCCATCAAAATTGGGTGAAACAGGGCTTCAAAAAATGCAAAATGGTGAATCTTTTTTGGGAGAAAAACATGGAAAAATAGCCCACTGGGCTAAAATTCGCCCCTAAAATTATCCCTACACAGAAGCCATCGATCAGGGAAGACAATAGCCATGGTTCAACAGTCAATTAACAGGACATTACACCGTCCAGACATAGCCAACAAACGTGGGAAAACAATGGTCCCTTCTCAACAATGAAGCCACAGCACATTACACGGTCAGATTTGGGAAAAAGAGGAATGATCCCTTGTGTGAATAGGACAAAGAACCTATCCACAAACTGCAATCAGTGTGAGAGAAGGAAGAAGAAACCCCCCCACAATGGATTGTAATCCCTTTTTTTCTCCCTCTGCCTGAGGAAAAATGAACAGCCAAAAACGATGGATAATTTTCCCAAATGGTGCGTGAAGGGGAGTAGACTCAAGAGAGAGTGGGAGAGTGGCAGCGTTTTCTGTTGGTTTCCTTTCCCCCACATGAATGGAACGACCTAGCTGGAGGAGGGTGCATATGGACAGGCCTGCCACCCACTACTACTCAGTAAATAACTGCCCTCAACTAACAGTAGTTTAGTGGCTGACACATGGCTTTTCCCCAATGGCTCTCATGGGTTAGAAAATCCCCCCCCATTAACCTTAGTAAATCATTCCCTTTTCATTTAATGTTGCACCGTCGTAGCTGGCTGTAGGTTTATTTTAATGAATGTGCATATTTACATGATGCAAAACTATTATGTGTTGGATAGCACGATATACCATCGGCAATGATCCCAATTGCCGAAACATAACACAACCAAATCGATGGTGGGGATTTTGCCTTTAGCTCCTCACCATGATTAATTACAATATATACATCATGTACCTTTAATGCAAATGGGGTCAAAACCGGGGTGTTACATTGGGCCGATTTAGGCCTAGTGTTGTAACGATGCTCTAATTACCATTATGTAACACACCTACAAATCGTAAATACTTTTTTTTTACATGCATTACTTTTACATTTGCTTAGCAGAATCCTACGTCTTATTGCTTCTAGTTTTTAATATCTTGGTTTTGTTGGTTATGATAGGTTTGCTGATGCTTACTATGGCTAGTTCCTTCTGGAACCTTCATTCATGTTCACGTAGCTGATATATTTTGTTTAAATGTTCTATATTTATTAAACTTACTTTTAAGGTTTGGCCTTATCATAATTTATACTACATATGTAAAGACATGCCCCTAATCATGAGAGGCATAGGGTTTGTAAGTGTATGGTCCTCCATACGTCGACCTCTTAATATGAATAAAAAGTGAGAGTTTATTTACTTAAGAAATGGCATGGAATTGTTGGCAATATGGAAGATGAATTTGTTGGCATTGATGTCAATATGTGATGTGGAGGAAATGATGACATGGCAATCACCAACGCTTTCTGTCAAATGAAAAATTAATAAAGTCTTTAACTCAATTAATAGTCATCTCCCACAGTCACGGAAGAAAAATTGATGAATCCAATCAATTCGACACAGAGATTCTCCAAACGATTCGTGCCCTCGACTTGATTACACATGAATCAAAGAGCACCACAACTACGATGGTATCTCTCCATATTGAAGGGTGGAACCTGCAACTCGGCAAAAACACGATGCACTAGGATGTGGTGGCAGGTGCTGGCTAATGCAAACCAACCAATATCTCATGTGAGCTTATCTTGTTCATGTTTTGGCTTTGGAAATGCAAATGTTGTTCTGGGAACAAGGAGACCATTGTAGCACTGGTTCAATAATGGATAACATCTCTTCACCATATATTTACAGCAACACGCATTTGCAAGAGGATTTATTCTTTAAATGTATTTACAATCAAATATGTTATCTTCACAAATGTCTTCAGGATGGAGAGAATAGCCTTCACACCAAGAGAGAGTGGTATTCAAGATCTCATGGGATCACACTCTACACCAACAATATCATGCTCTACCAAGCTTGTGCTCCAATGGTCTTAGGCTCACGCTCCACCAAGCTCATGGTGCATTAGAGAGAGCCATCTTTATGGGTTGCTAGCAAACTTTTACGAGAGAGATTCCATGCAATTTAGTATTCAACACCTAATGCAAGCAAAAGTCATTCCAACGTCTTGAGCTACACCATATTCCATGAGCTACATGCTTCACCATAAAAATATACTTGAATGCAGAGATACCAATGTAGAAATTTGACCCACGATCAAGACGCAGCTGTGAGAGAGGCCGCATGAAGCTCCATACTTCAGTATCCACTCCAATTTTTTAGCATTGAATTGAATGAGCACACAAGATGAATTGGAAGAGAGATACCACTCTTACGTAGAGATATCACATGCTCAGACTCTATCCATCCAATGTGAAAGTTGATGAGATAGCCACCGTGGGAGAGATTATAGGGTCCACGCCAAAATTAGGGTTCATTCACTCTCAAAGATGGTTAACAAAAAACCATTTGGATGGTGGTCCATATCCATTTTAGGTTTTTCTCCTCGCAAAGGAATAGCATCTCCATGCAGATCTCTTGACAGAGCTCACCACCAACGAAATAAAGCAATTTAGCATACACTATTCACAAAATAGATTATGGTTTAAGTGGAGAGAAACACATTAGAGGAATGGAGACTAGAACCAATGAAACACTGTAAGATTAGGAAGAATGATAGGATTGGGGAGTGTGCAGGATACTGACAATTAGAATGACAAAAAAATTGGTAAGAGAATGGTAGACTATTAAGCAGATAATTACAAACGAGAAAAAGTGCAAAGACGTTAAGCAAGCGAAGAGATAGAAATTAGGGTTTGCACATATGTAGGAAAAATAAAATATGCTTCCATTATGGATCTGGAGGTTTTATGGTAGCTATGTAGAGAGGCAATACAATCTAATCATACTATAGGTAAATAAATAATCTCTCATCAATTTCACATTTAAAAGTGTTTGAATTGAATGGTTGCACGTGAACGTTTTGGGGCAAAGAAACACACGGAAGGAATTATGGGAGAAATTTAGGAATATGAAAGGTAATTACAATTATGTAGCATTAATAACAGTTCTAAGTACATGCCAAAGGGTCATAAATATAACAGTGTCAAGAGCCCATTTTTCCATAAATATTATTGGCAAAACACAAGCCAATTTAGACAAATATAAAACCATAGAAAACATTGGCTTTTAGGCCAAAGATGTCAAAGGTTTATATTTATCCTTTTCACGATCTTGAAAAAATTCTGATTGAAATGAACTCAACGAAGTTTTATGACGAATAATAATTTATTAAGTTTCATTTTGTTAAGAATAACAACATAAAAATTAAGTGATATGTTATAAAACATAAAGAGGCACATCTTGTGAAAAGTCATAATGGATAAAACAATAACAAATGGAGAATAAACTAAATATAGTTATGCCTGAGTCATTAGTTTAGTCTTATTTTCTTATTATATGAAAATATACATCATTCCATGAAGAGTTATGAAGTACATGAGAAGACACATTGATTCATAAAGAGACATGAAGAAAGAGTATAAAAATGAGGACATGAAGAGATCAATGTGTATCTTGGTGGATAAAATATAATATTTTGGTGGATATTCTACCTTTGACATGAACCTTGTGTTCATAAAAACAGATTGGTGTTTGTATTCAGGTTGGAGCCTGAATGAGGATTGGATTCCTCTCTACATGTTGGGTCATGTATACAAGCTGGGTCTTGTAAGAGAGCTGGGTATC
>LPNX010503349.1:146097-162225 GCA_001517045.1 Pseudotsuga menziesii | reverse complement strand
ATAATTGGTAAATGTTGTGACTCATTAAAAGTCATTTATGTTTTGGAAAGATATTTTTAAGTTTTAACAGACACTAATTCACCCCCCCCCCCTGCCCCCTCAGTGTCTGAGACCTATTCTACAATTGGTATCAGAGCCAGTTTTCTTTGAACAGATCATTGCTGGAAGGCCGATCCAAAAGGAAAACATGTCCATTTTTAAAGCCAAGCACTTAATCTAAAGATAGGTTCCAGAATCAACATTTTAAAAATGGCTGGAAATGTAGATGATAAAATCCCCTTGTTTAATGGATATGACTATGCCAATTGGAGGGATTCCATGAAGTTTTAGTTGAAGTCCAAAGGAGCACATGTGTGGGATGCAGTAGCAAGCAAGAGATGGTACTTAAAGAACAAAACCAGAATTTCAAAAGATTATCAGAAATTCAATTCTATTACTTTACAAACCATTAAGAGAGGCATATCAAATGATGTCAAGATGAGACTAGGGCACTACACCTCTGCAAGAAAGCTATGGTTAAATATTCAAGATACATATCAAGCCAAGTATCAAAGTGTAAGAGAAGATACAAGTCAAAAATCATTGAATATATGTTGAGTAGTGAAGAGAACAATCCCTCATTTGTCTCATCATAAAGAAAAGAAAACATTGGGCTAGATGAACTTTCAAATGATAGTTGTTATGATGATGAAGTACTCTCTAAGGAAAAATAAGAAGACCTATTAATTTTCAAAGATAAAAGACTAATTACTAAGAATGAAGACTTGAAGAAATTGAAGGAAGACTTTCTTATTGCAATTGAAAATACCAAGAAAAAGATAAGTTTTTATCCTATAAATGTTTTTGATAAGATTGAAAACATGTTTATGGTCACTCTAAGTGATCTTGAATTTTTTGTCAATATCAATGAGTTACTACATGGATTGTGGATGGAATCCAAAAATTCTAGAAGAACATGCAAGAGTCTAGTAGATACAAAAAATGACTTGAATATCCTAAAGGATAAGTTCTGTGCACTAACCAAGAAACATGAGGCTGCTGAGATGATATTGAATGAGCAAAGGATCCAGCTAGATGACAAGGAAAAAGATTTGAAGAACACTTTTTCTAGTTTTAATTTACAATTGGAAAACAAAATTAATGAAATAAGAGAGGTAAAGTATGAAGTCTTTAACCTTAGAATACAAATTGAAGTTAATGAAAGAAGGCTTCCTAACCAATAGAACCAAATGAAAGGAAGGGAGCCTATAGAGAGGCATAATTTACTGGATTGGGAGAAGAAACTACAAGAAAGACAAGAAAGGATTATAGAAGGACAAAGGTCAATAAATCAAATAGAAAAAATTTGAATATCTCCATGAAACAGATTGAGAAGGAACTACAGGATGACAAGAAGAAGATTGAAAAATATCATGCAACCTTAAAGGAGAAAGAGGCTAGGTATCAAAGGATGGTTGACTTAGTAATTAGAAAAGAGGATGCTACTAAAGAAAAATCTATTATTAAAAAAGAAGAGGAAGAATCTATATGTCTCACAAGAAGTGAGATAAACAAAATTTATGCTAGTACATTCACAAAAGGTGGAGAAAGGAAAGAAATGGATTATCTTCAATCCATAAATATTTCTCCATACAAGGGAAATGACAAGAGAAATCTATATAATAGCTCAACCATTATAGATGAAATTTGGAGTAGGCAAAGACCATCCCATGACAGAAATAGTCTTGGATACAAAAAGGATAAAGAAGTTGAGAATGAGACTCCCCTATCCATGTTTGAGGAAGGTTCTTCCTCTTCAGAAAAACAGAGTGCAATTACAAATCAAATACCAGATCCGAACTCTTCCATGAGAATACATAATGGAAAACAAAGGATAAAACATGAAGCACATCATAAAGGAAGCTTATCATATCATACTGACACTTGGTATGGTAACATATTTAATGACTACTGCTACTCTTGTCACAAACATGGACACAAAGAAGTGGAATGTGATACTTTTGAAAAGAAAACTCAAAAGAGTTCCTCTGAAAAGACAAAGTGTTGGAGATGCAAGCATGTTGGGAATACAACAAAGTTTTGTCACTCCATAAGGTGTTTCAAGTGTGAAGGCTTTGGTCACAAAGCACAAAATTGCATGAATCCAAAGAAACAATACAATCAAAAGGAGGATGCTCCAAGGAGTCAAAGAAGGGATTTGAAAAGAGACAACATTCAAACTCTAGAAAGCAAGATGCCTCATGACATGTCTTTAAAGATGGAATTTGAGAAAATACATAAGAATTCAAGAAATATAAGTCCAAAGAAGAAGATAAAGAAATTTTGGAGACCAAAGACAGGAGGTCTTTATTCTCATGCCAAAACAGGTGACTCTTATGGAAATGAATCTCTAGAAGAAGATACTCATTCTATAAATGATGACCACTCCATGGTTGAAGAAAATCCAAGTGTTGAAGAGGACTTGGAAATGACTCTTTTACTTTGTTAAAGAGTCCTTATTAGATGTCAAAATTTAGTTGCTTCGGGTCAAGATTAAAAATGGAATTAAAGACCTAAATATGACTTGGATCGGAAATCAATATCTAATTTTGGATAGGTTAGCAATTAATGTCCCTAAAAAGCATAAAGTAAAGATAACTCTCTACCCTTGAAACTGATAAGATTTTCCAAATATAAAGGATGTTATGAATAAAAGAGCATTTCTTGGTTAATCGGTATTACATGTTTAAGAAAGATCACTAAGTTAGGGGGAGCCAATTTGAAAGAAAAATATGTCTATTTTTTTGTTCAAAGAGAGCATTATTTGAAGATAAACTCATACTCTTACCTGAGAATGCAATAGAGGATTATACATTTGAAGACATAATGAAGTATTTTAACAGCAACAAGAGAGGTAAAAATATCGACATTTGAGGAGGAGAAAATATATTCATCATCATTATTGTGAGAGGTCACTATGATGAAAATTAATAGTCGGTTTGTGAAGGAAACTTGCAACCATGGAAGATGTGTTAAAGAAACCCTAATTTGATCACATTGCTTTTCACTCATGTGAAAAGAGATAGATGACAGAATTGAAGTGTAAAAAGCCTTTTCAAGTTGTCCAATGTGAAATCGTGTGACCTTGACATTTTTACTTTGTTAAGAAGCATTTGTTGGATATCAGTCCAAACAAAAAATGCCAAAACCAAATTATATCAGTTTAGGGGGAGACAGTTAACAATTGGCAATATGGTAGAAATACAACAGTCCAAGAAATAAATGAAGAAGGTTTTTTCATTTGGTTTGAGAGAAAGTACATAGTCAGGGGGAGCTGATTATATTTTTCTCCACTTATGTGAAAAGATAAAACAGAGTGATAAAATTCAGGGGAAGTCATTCAACCCTTTGTCCTTGATGTCAAAGGGGGAGAAATGAAGAGTATTTCCATCAATGCAAAGGGGGGAGATTGTTGGCAATATGGAAGATGAATTTGTTGGCATTGATGTCAATATGTGATGCGGAGGAAATGATGACATTGAAATTGCCAATTCTTTTTTTCAGATGAATAATTAATAAAGTATTTAACTCAATTAATAGTCGTCTCCCACAGTCGCGAAAGAAAAATTGATGAATCCAATCAATTCCACACAGAGATTCTCCGAACGATTCATGCCCTCTACTTGATTACACATGAATCGAAGAGCACCACAACTACGATGGAATCTCTCCATATTGAATGGTGGAATCTATAACTCAGCAAAAACACGATGCACTAGGATGTGGTGGCAGGTGCTGGCTAATGCAAAGCAACCAATATCTCATGTGAGCTATCTTGTTCTTGTTTTGGCTTTAGAAATGCAAATGTTGTTCTGGGAACAAGGAGACCATTGTAGCACCAGTTTAACAATGGAGAAATTCTCTTCACCATTGTAGAAATAATAGATCAATGCTATCAGCAATGATGCTAAGAAGAAGCACAGGAAATAGATCTTGCTACTAAGAATTCTCACAAGCATACACAGGAAAAATAGAGAGAAGAAAAGAGACTGAATCACATGAATGAAGAGATGAATATTGGTGTGACAGTATCCTTCCATTGAATAATGATGAATAATAGTGTACATAAATAGTACATGCCTCATAGGAAAATCAAATTGTATGGAAACAACTCATAAATCTCAAAAAGGTTGACTTACCAAAATATAGCAAACCCCAATAGGTGGCTAAAGCACTTCCCAAATCTATCAAGGACCTCACTAGTTGGAAAAAACATGAGTGAGTTGTCAAGGAGATGGAGAAAACATGATAATCCTAGAAAATGGAGAAAAACTAATGGAGGATGGGTTGGAAACAAAATCTACCAGTTTCCTAGTTGACTAGCTTTTATCTTATCCATAGAAAAGCAGGAAAAGCAGAAAAAGTAGAATCTACTGTAAAGTCTTGTATACTAATTATGGATGGTCAAAAGGTGTTCAAGATCAACCCAAAATTATAAATAAATAATTCCTAGGATATGGATGGCATGTATTGACTTTAAGGTGCAAGTGGATGCCAACTAATTAAGATAGTGGGTGAATAATTAATCAAATAATGATTCATTATTTTATCCTAAGTTGTGAGTGGGTTTAATATAATCCAACACCCCCCTATAAGTCTAAATTTATGATGGTATGAAAAAAAATATAGATGCATATAGGGCCCAACAACAAGGCTATGGTCACCCTTTAACAATTATTATGTCCAGAAAAGTGAGGAAAGAGGCAAAACCACATGGGGAAAATCCTCCCTCAAGATAGGACAAGGCACAAAATTTGAAATGTCTTCAAGATATCTTCATATTCACTTCAATGATCTGAGTGAACTAATTTTAGATGAAGGAATTGCTGAAGAAATCATGAACTCAATGATCATGCGCTAGAGTGTAGAACCTGGAAGAAGGAAGAGGAGAGACTCCTTGTATCTCATCAACTGATGAACTAGCAGCATTATCTAAATGATTCTTTTTGCTTTCAAACTCTGATCTAAAAACATAATCTGAAATGGAAAAGAGATCTGTGCATACTCCTTCCCAAAGATCACAAAAATTAAGACAATTTATTTCACACCCAATTCCCTGAATAGCTGCAAAATTGTGATGTGAATCACATGTCAATATTCCAATCTGATGTAGCACCTGTATAAATATGATATGAGACTGATAAAACTCTGATATATCAGAAATATCATCATATGTAACAGTAAGGACAAATGCTTCAATGCCTCCATGAAGATATAGGGATAGACTAGGAAAATTATGAGCAATTGGGGAAAATTGATAGGTGTAAAAATATGAATGATGGATAGGCATAAAATCTGAACCATAAGTGTTTAGAAAAGATACAAACATGTTTAATATAATTCCAAATATGACTAAGGACATGGATAACCACCCACTGAAATATAGGTAAGACTTCAAACCATGTAAGATAAATATCACTGCATAAGAGACCAATGAGGATTCAACTAGTGAACTTGGGATTTGTATAGTCTTAGGATTATTCAGAGTTATGGTAGATGGTATGGATGGTGGTATGATATGTGTATCAACCTGAAAATATTCTTGTAATTCAGAATCCAAAGGATAACATATAAGCATATCAATAGACTCATGGGAATACACTAGTAATGAATCCTCTGTATGAACGGAGGAAAGAATGAGATGTTCACAATATTAAAGGAGGATCTGAGTATTGATTCCAAGAACAAAGGAGGATATGCTGAAGCACATTAGGTCAAGTAAGGTAAGTGGTATGACACAAATAAGGCTTTATTTGGCTAAGCAAACATCCTGGAAATCACTAGGTTGCACACCATCAATGAGAGAGGTATGCACAAGGTGTGAAGAATCTGGCACATAGATATTAGAATATAAGATAGGAGATTTAGAGAAAAATGAATGGGTTATAGGATCATAATCAATATCAGTAGCAGCTCCATATGTTACTTCTTTTTCATCAATAGTATCACAAGAAGAAAAATCACCTTCAAGAGACACATAAAAAGATGTCTCTTCAATATTTGCTTCTTCAATGAAGGAGGAAGCAATCGAATCAAAGAGGTAAGAAGTAACATGAACTATATGAGAAACTTCTTCATCATTATCAAATTCATCAGAGAATGTAGAGGGCAAGAAATATTTAGAAATAGAACAAGAGGAGATGCTGGGTTCGCTCCATGCTTCATCTTCTATTTCCTACAAACCAAAAGCTTTGTCCAAAATTTTCCAAAGCTCAAATGGAAATTCAGCAAAATCTATGAGATGATATATATTTGGAGACATTTCTACACACATGATTCCATAATCTCTATCACAATTATTTTTCCAATCAATATTCTCTTCATAAGACTCAGGTTCGCTCAATGCACCAATGGAGACATCAAAGAGACATTGCCTCTTCAAGTATGCACTCATATTTGGATTCTAATCAGTATAGTTGAAAGGAGATAGTAGAGGAAATTTTGAATCCATATTGAAGTTGTTGATATGCTCTAGGAGAGACTCTCTGCAACCTGCAAAACAAACTAGGAGAAAATCTTATAAGCTATACAATCTCTTCTTCAGAGAGGGATAGGATACTGGATGTGCTCCTCAACTCTGTAGAACTTGATCAACCTTGCTGCTGTAGAAGATGGCTAGGTTATGCTCCCTGTAGCTCTGATGTTGATGTATATGTAACTTTGGAATGTATTTCACTTGTATTTCTTATATATTGTAACACGATGTTTATTCCGGGATGTACTTGAGTTATGTCATGCCTTGATGTTCCTATCGGGAAGGTCTATCATGTAAACAAGTCATGTGAAGTCATTGTGGGTAACCCTCCTATTGTCTAAGGGTTAAAGTCCCTGCAGTTCCAGGGCACTAGGATTATTAGACTCTCCTAGTAGAGGTTGGCCCTGGTAGGGTTTTAGTCATGTCGGTATTAGTATAAATAGAGAACTGGAGTCTCTATTTATCACACAACTCATACACACTCAAGTGTAGTGCATAGTTGAGGAAGGAGAAGACACTGGGGCTAGAAAAGAAGAAGGTTACTGTTGTCGAGAGATCACTTACTATTTTGGGGCTTTTCTATTTTGGTACTGATTCTATCTCTGAGGAAGTTGTGGGGTTTTCACCATTTATGGTTTCCCTGAGGATAAACATTGTGTTCATTGTCTCTTTTGTTTGATTGTCGTGCTTGTTATTCTCTCAGTAAATATCCTAATAATAATGCTAGCTTAATGATGAAAATATAACATGGTATCAGAGGTAACCTGAGAAGAAGACACTATGTAGCTACGGGAACTAGGGCTTCCTAGTTTGTGGATCTTCCTCCATATATTTTCAACAAAATTAAGGTGGAATAACTCTTCTCCTTAGGGCGCATCTTTCTGTCGAAGCAGAATCCAATTCTGAGGTTTTTCAGTTTTGGACCCAACACTACTGCCGAAAATTAGGGCTTTTCACAAAAGAGGAATTTTTCAATGAGCCTAGGCCTGGATTGTTCTCCTCCCCAAAATCGAAGTTAGGGATAAATTTCAAGGAATTTGGGTGGACAAATCTCCGGAAAAGAAAAACCCTAATTTGCTACTGAACCAGCACTGCAGGATTTCAGCTCCAAATCCAGATCCGACATCTTGACTTGGTAAGATCTAAATCTTTTGTATTTCCATTTAAGGTTCTCATTTTAAGATGTCTCATCATACCAAGCTTGATGAAAATCTTGAGGGAGCTAATAACTTCTGATCTTGGAAGTATAGGATCTCCCTGGTGCTAGAAGAGAATGAGTTGGACTCCTATATCAATGAGGAGGTTCCAGTTCCAGAGGGAGATGAGGCTAAGGCCTTACATAAGAAGAAGTTGGTTATGGCAAAGAGAATCATTGCTGATTCTATCTAGGATCATCTCATACCATAGATGTCCTCCCTCAAGACACCTAAAGCTATGTTTGATGCCCTAACCAAATTGTTTGAAGGGAAGAACATAAACATGAAGATGAATTTGAGAAACCAATTGAAGAATGTGAAGATCCAGAATGCTGAGACTATTCATTCTTACTTTACAAGGGTTTCTTAGATCAAGGAGTATCTAGATGCAGTAGATGAAGAAGTGGAAAATGTAGAGATTGTGATGACCACCTTGAATGGTCTCCCTAGATCATGGGACTCTTTCATTCAAGGAATCTGTGCCAGAAAGAAGTTAGTTAAGTTTAGCAGACTATGGGAAGAATGCTCTCAAGAAGAAGCCTTGATAGTAGCTCGATAAGAGAAGATGGGTAGTGAATATCAAGCTCTCACAGTTCACTCCAAGGAAAAAAGGAGGAGCAATTATCACTCCAAAGTTAAGATCTCACACTCTAGAAAAGATCTAAATACTATTAGATGTTACACATGTGATGAGAAAGGTCACATATCCAAATTCTTCCCTAACAAAAGAAATCTAAGAAAGAAGGGAAACAAGAGAAGAGATCATGCCCATGCTGCAGAGGATGATGAACCTTCCACAAAGAGAATCAGACAAGAGAGTGATGAATATTCAAGTGAGGATGAATATGTACTAATCTCCACTCTCAAAGGAATTTTTTCACATGGAAGAAATGATTGGCTTATAGACAGTGGTGCTTCCAAGCACATGACGGGATTCAAAGAATCATTTGTGAAGCTATTTGAACATGAGTCACCTCACAAAGTGAAACTTGGGGATGACTACCGGTATCCAATAAAAGGTAGTGGTGAATCCTTCTATAAAATAGACTCTAGAAAGTCTTTGAAGATGAAGAATGTATTATTTTTTCTAGGACTAAAGAAGAACCTCCTCTCCATATCTGCATTGGATGAAAAAGGAATGAGGGTTGCTTTTGTAGATGGCCAAGTTCTTATGTGGCCAAAGGGAAAGACTTTTGATGATGCAATAGTGATTGGAGAACAAGAAGGAGGTCTATACAAGTTGAAGGGCCAATCGGATCAATATTTGGTTCATGAAACAGTAGAACCAAATGAACTTCGTCATAGAAGTCTTGCACATGTACATTACAAAGCACTACCACTTGTAAGAAAAGTTGTTGAAGGTCTTCCAGAAATTCAAGCAAAACATGAAGGGGTCTACAGAGGATGTGCAAAAGGAAAGAACACAAAGAAGACATTTCTAAGCAACGAGAGCAAAGCAAAAGGTATCTTGGAAATCATCCACTCCGATGTATGTATACCAATGTCATCAAGCTCACTAAGCGGGTATGTGTACTATGTTTCTTTTATTGATGACTTTTTTAGGAAGACATGGATTTACTTCATGAAGAATAAAGATGAAGTGTTTAGCAAGTTCAAGGAATTCAAAGCCTTGATCGAGAACCAGACTGAAAATAAGATCAATACTTTTCGATCAGACAATGGTGGAGAATTCACTTTAAATGAGTTCAAGGAACTATGTAAGGACTCAGGGATTAAGAGGGAGTTGTCCAATCCTTACAATCCACAACAGAATGGGGTTGCAGAGAGGAAGAATATAACTATCATGGAAGATGCAAGAGCTATGCTTCATGATCAAGATCTTCCTATGCATCTTTGGGCAGAAGTAGCCAGAATAGCAGTGTATGTATAGAACCATAATCCACACAGAGTACTCGAGAACATGACTCCTGAAGAAGTCTTCTCTGGAAAGAAACCAGAAGTCAGCCATCTTAGAATATTCAGCTATCCTATGTACATACACATTCCAAAAGAGAAGAGAACAAAATTAGATCCTTCAGGAAAGAAGGGTATATTTGTGGGATACTCTGAAAGCTTGAATGCTTATAGAATATACTTCCCAGGGTTCAAAAATATTGACATCAGCAAGGATGTAACATTTGACGAAGATTCAGCCTACATCAAATCTAGAAAGAAACCTGCTAAAGAACCTGAAGAAGCAGAAGCTCCCAGAATTCATGATACAATCATGAATGAAGAAACTCAAGAAGAAGATAGAGAATTTGAAGAACCACAAAGACCTATAGATCCACCACAGGAGAAGAATCCTCACAAGAGGAAACCTGCTTGGGTACGAGAGATTATCTAAGGTGCAGAAAGATATGGGGTTCCAGAAGAGAATATCAGAGAAAGAAAGAGGACCAGATCCTGTTCTAGTTATGTAGCTTTACTATGTGACTTCATTAATAAAGAACCTTCCAAATATGAAGAAGTGGCAGAACGGAAAGAATGGAAGGATGCGATGATCAAAGAGTATCAATCGATCATGAAGAATGATGTTTGGGATGTTGTCCCAAGACTAGAAGGGAAGTCAGTTGTAACTTCCAAATGGATCTACAAGATCAAGCATGCTATAGACGGTAGCATTGAAAAGTATAAGGCAAGATTTGTGGCTCGAAGTTTCTCTTAGAAAGAAGGAATAGACTATGAAGAAACCTTTGCACCTATAGCCAGATACACTTCCATCATATCTATACTTGCTATGGCTGCAGTGATGAAATGGAAGATACACCAAATGGATGTCAAGACTGCTTTCTTGAATGGTGTAGTAGAAGAGGAAGTGTATGTGGAGCAGCCACTTGGTTTTGAGACACATGACAGGGAGTATCATGTGTGTAGATTGAAGAAAGCCCTGTACGGTTTGAAACAGGCACCCAAGACATGGTACAGCAGAATTGACAGCTTTCTATCTAGTTTGGGCTTTACCAAGAGTAAAGCAGATTCCAACCTTTACTACAAGGTGGAAGATGGCAACCTAGTGATACTTCTACTCTACGTAGATGATTTGTTTGTGACAGGTATTGATGGGTTGATTGCTGATACGAAGAGAAAGCTTGCTGCTGAGTTCGAGATGAAGGACTTGGGAATGATGCATTATTTCCTAGGTATGGAGGTGTGGCAGACTACAGATGGAATCTTTCTTGGACAAGGAAAGTATGTAGTAGAGATCTTGAAGAGATTTGGGATGATGGTCTATAAGGCATTAACCACACCTATGGCATCAAACCTGAAGCTATTGAGTGATGCTTCATCAAAGACAGTTGATGCCACAATGTATCGTCGGATGATTGGGTCCTTGATGTACCTGATGAACACAAGACCAGATATTTTCTTTGTTGTGAACACCTTGAGCCAATACTTGACAGATCCGAGACATGTTCACTTGACTGCTGCAAAGCATATTCTGAGGTACCTAAAGGGTACGGTTGATTATGGGCTCAAGTATAAGGCTGATCAAAGGATTAACCTGGAGGGTTATGTTGATTCAGATTGGGTAGGCAGTGCCATCGATAGGAAGAGCACTTCAGGGTGTTGCTTCAGTATGGGATCAGGTGTGATCTCATGGTTTAGTAGGAAGCAATCCTATGTGGCACTGAGTACAGCTGAAGCAGAGTATGTTGCAGCCTATTCAGCTAGTTGTGAGGTAGTATGGCTAAGGAAGCTACTGTCTAATTTATTTGATCTCCAATTAGATGCTACTTGTATATGCTGTGACAACCAAAGTTGTGTAAAGTTTTTAGAGAATCCAGTATTCCATGACATGTCGAAGCATATTGAGATCAAGTATCACTATATCAGGGATATGGTGCAGAGAGGAGCAGTGAAGCTCCAGTATGTTGCGACAGACGAATATATAGCTGATGTGTTGACTAAGCCATTGGCTAGGGTGAAGTTTGAGTACTTCACAGAGAAGCTTGGTGTTCTCCAGATCGAGGTTCCTCCCAAGAGGAATTGATGTGTCCGTGCTAAGCCCTTTTGACATGGTGAGAGGATTGGTTCCTTCCATGATCAGATGTAAGTGCTGTGCCATTATGACATGGTGAGAGGATTGGTTCCTTCCATGGTCAGATGTAAGAGTTGTGACATGGTGAGAGGATTGGTTCCTTCCATTGTCAGGTATACGTGGATACCACATCCAGCATGAAAAAGGGCTAGCTCTATGAAGACACATCTAGTATGAAAAAGGACTAGCTCTGTGTAGATGGCACATACAGCATGAAAAAGGGTTGGCTCTATGAAGACACATCTAGTATGAAAAAGGACTAGCTCTGTGTAAATGGCACATCCAGCATGAAAAAGGGTTGGCTCTGTGAAGGCTCATCTAGTATGAAAAAGGACTAGCTCTGAGTAGCTGCCACATCTGGTATGAAAAAGGACCGGATCTGTGATGCCTCATCTCGTATGAAAAAGGACCAGCTCTGTGATGCCTCATCTAGTATGGAAAAGGAATAGCTCTGAGAAGGCTCATATAGTATGAAAAAGGACTAGCTATGAGTAGCTGCCACATCTGGTATGAAAAAGGACCAGCTCTATGATGCCTCATTTGGTATGAAAAAGGACCAGCTCTGTGATGCCTCATCTAGTATGAAAAAGGACTATCTCTGAGATGATACATCTAGTATGAAAAAGGACTGACTCTGTAGAGGTTCCTATGATGAGAAGAATCAAGAGATAGCACCTATGATGATGCCCAGTGATGATCCAGATCCAGTGATGATGATCCAGAAGAAATGATCCAGATCGAGTGATGATCCGGATCCAGTGATGATGCCTAGTGATGATCCATATTGAGTTATGATCCAAATCCAGTGATGATGTCCCATGATGATCCAAATCGAGTGATGATCCAAATCCAATGATGAAGATGACTTGAAGATGAAGAAGACTTGAAGATGACGAGGACTTGATGATGATCTAGAAGATACAGAGAAGAAGACTTGTGCTGAAAATTGTGTCGAAAGAATACCTTCCTAGTTAAGAGGGAGTGTTTATGTATATGTAACTTCGGAATGTATTTCACTTGTATTTCTTATATATTGTAACCCGATGTCTATTCTGGGATGTACTTGAGTTATGTCATGCCCTATGTTCCTATCGGGAATGTCTATCATGTAAACAAGTCATGTCAAGTCATTGTGGGTAACCCTCCTATTGTCTAAGGGTTAAAGTCCCTGTAGTTCCGGGGCACTAGGGTTATTAGACTCTCCTAGTAGAGGTCGGCCCTAGTAGGGTTTTCGTCATGTCAATATTAGTATAAATATAGAACCAAAGTCTCTTTTATCACACAACTCATACACACTCAAGTGTAGCACATAGTTGAGGAAGGAGAAGACACTAGGGCTAGACAAGAAGAAGGTTACTGCTGTCAAGAGATCACTTACTGTTTTGGGGCTTTTCTATTTTGGTGTTGATTCTATCTCTGAGGAAGTTGCGGGGTTTTCACCATTTATGGTTTCCCTGAGGATAAACACTGTGTTCATTGTCTCTTGTGTTTGATTGTTGTGCTTGTTATTCTCTCAATAAAGATCCTAATAATAATGCTAGCTTAATGATGAAATTCTAACATTTGATACCATTTAGAAATAATAAATCAATGCTATCAGCAATGATGCTAAGAAGAAGCACAAGAAATAGATCTTACTACTGAGGATTCTCACAAGCATACATAGGAGAAAAAAAAGAGAAGAAAAGAGACTGAATCACATGAATGAAGAGATGAATATTGGTGTGTATCCTTCGATTGAATAATGATGAATAATAATGTACATAAATAATACATCCCTCATAGGAAAATCAAATTGTATGGAAACAACTCATAAAGCTCAAAAAGGCTAACTTACCAAAATATAGCAAACTCCCATAGGTGGCTAAAGCACTTCCCAAATCTATCAAGGACCTCACGATTTGGAAAAAGCATGAGTCAGTTGTCAAGGAGATGGAGAAAACATGCTAATCCTAGAAAATGGAGAAAAACTAATGGAGGATGGGTTGGAAACAAAATATACCAGTTTCCTAGTTGACTAGATTTTATCTTATCCATAGAAAAGCACGAAAAGCAGAAAAAGCAGAATAAAGAAGGATCTGCTTTAAAGTCCTGTATACTAATTATGGATGGTCAAAAGGTGGTCAAGGTCAACCCAAAATTAGAAATAAATCATTCCTAGGATATAGATGGCATGCATTGACTTTAAGGTGCAAGTGGATGCCAA
This sequence comes from Pseudotsuga menziesii, assembly GCA_001517045.1. NCBI lineage: Eukaryota > Viridiplantae > Streptophyta > Pinopsida > Pinales > Pinaceae > Pseudotsuga > Pseudotsuga menziesii. The sequence continues at coordinate 148,267 of LPNX010503349.1, read as the reverse complement.
CTAATTAAGCTAGTGGGTGAATAATTAATCAAATAATGATTAATTATTTTATCCTAAGTTGTGAGTCGGTTTAATATATTCCAGCAACCATATATTTAAGGAAACACTCATTTGCAAGAGGATTTGTTCTTTAAATGTATTTATGATAAAATATGTTATCTTCATAAATGACTTTAGGATGGAGAGAATAGCCTTCACACCAAGAGAGAGTAGTATTCAAGATCTCATGGGATCACACTCTGCACCAACAAGATCATGCTCTACCAAGCTCATGCTCCAATGGCCTTAGGCTCACGCTCCACCAAGCTCATGGTGCATTAGAGAGAGCAGTCTTAACGGGTTGCTAGAAAATTTTTACAAGAGAGATTACATGCAATTTAGTAATCAACACCTAATGCAAGAAATAGTCATTCCAACATCTTGAGCTACACCATCTTCCATGAGCTACATGATTCACCATAAAAATAGACTTGAATGCAGAGATACCAATGCAGAAATTTGACCCACGATCAAAACACATCTATGAGAGAGGTCGCATGAAGCTCCATACTTGAGTATCCACTCCAATTGCTTCAGCATTGACTTGAATGAGCACCCAAGATGAATTGGAAGAGAGATACCACTCTTATGCATAGATATCACATGCTAGGAGTCTATCCACCCAATGTGAAACTTGACAAGATAGCCACCCTGGGAGAGATTATAGGGTCCACGCCAAAATCAGGGTTCATTCACTCTCAAATATGGCTAACAAAACACCATTTGGATGGTGGTCCATATCCAGTTTAGGTTTTCCTCCTTACAAAGGAATAACGTCTCCATGCAGATCTCTTGACAGAGCTCACCACCAATGAAATCAAGCAATTTAGCATACACTATTCACAAAACGGATTATGGTTTAAGTGGAGAGAAACACATTAGAGGAATGGAGACTAGAACCAATGAAACACTGCAAGATTAGGAAGAATGACAGGATCGGGGAGTGCACATGATACTAACAAGCAGAATGACAGAAAAATTGGTAAGAGAATGGTAGACTATTAAGCAGATAATTACAAACGAGAAAAAGTGCAAAGACATTAGGCAAGTGAAGAGCTAGAAATTAGGGTTTGCACATATGGAGGACAAATAAAATATGATTCCATTATGGATCTACAGGTTTTATGGTAGCTATGTAGAGTGGTAGTACAATCTAATCATACTGTAGGTAAATAAATAATCTCTCATCAATTTCACATTTAAAAGTGTTTGAATTGAATCGTTGCATGTCATGAACATTTTGGGGCAAAGAAACACACGGAAGGAATTATGGGAGAAAGTTAGGAATATGAAAGGTAATTACAATTATGTAGCATTAATAACAGTTCTAAGCACACACCAGAGGGTCATAAATATAACAGTTTCAAGAGCCCATTTTGCCATAAATATTATTGGCAAAACACAAGCCAATTTAGACAAATATAAAACCATAGAAAACATTGGATTTTAGGCCAAAGATGTCAAAGGTTTATATTTATCCTTTTCACGATCTTGAAAAAATTCTGATTGAAATGAAGTCAATGAAGTTTTATGATGAATAATAATTTATTAAGTTTCATGTTGTTAAGAATAACAAGATAAAAAGTAAGTGATATGTTATAAAACATAAAGAGGCACATCTTGTGAAAAGTCATAATGGATAAAAGAATAACAAATGGAGAATAAACTAAATATAGTTATGACTGAGTCATTAGTTTAATCTTATTTTCTTATTATATGAAAATATACATCATTCCATGAAGAGTTGTGAAGTACATGAGAAGACACATTGATTCATGAAGAGGTATGAAGAAAGAGTATAAAAATGAAGACATGAAGAGATCAATGTGTATCTCGGTGGATAAAATATAATATTTTGCTGGATATTCTACCTTTGACATGAACCTTGTGTTCATACAAACAGATTGGTGTCTGTAATCAGGTTGGAGCCTGAATGAGGATTGGATTCCTCTCTACATGTTGGGTCATTTATACAAGCTGGGTCTTGTAAGAGAGCTGGGTCTTTCAATCTAGCTGGTTCTAGATAGTTTATGTTATGTGATGTAAAATTTTATTTAATAAAAATACATTTGACATATTCATATGTGTTCGTTATTTCGTGTGTATATATATATATATATATATATATATA